>JAQQSV010002889.1:0-20223 GCA_028646515.1 Pseudochirops corinnae | reverse complement strand
ATATATATATATATATATATATATATATATATATATATATATATATATATATATATATATATATATATATATATATATATATATATATATATACACATATATATATATATACATATATATATAAGTATAAAAGTCTTTTAAATTCAGAAGAAATAAAATGGTAAGGGGATAGGGAGGGGGGAGAGGATGAGGGAATAGGTTAAAGGGGTGGGTATAGAGAGGTGTTTCAATCAATAGGAGTGGGAGGATAAGGGTGAGATCCTTGGGAAGATAAGGAAGGGATTTCTAGAAAACAGTGTAATAGGTTAAAGGGGGTTATAACAAGGTGTTTAGATTTATGGGAATGGGAGGATAGGGGGAGGATGCTTGGAAGGAAGGTAGGTTAAATAATAGAAGGGCAAGGTAGTGGGTAGAAGTAAAGTAGAGAAGTCAGGAGGGACAGGAAATAAGAGATCCGCACAAATGTAAAAACAAAGATCAGAAGTAGAATTTGTTAGGGAGAGTACATGTCTATATATGTACATATGTATGTATATGTATATATGCATATGAGTATCCCTGGGTAGTTCTTAGGAAAGAATGGAGTCTATGTCTCTATCTAAATATATCTGCATTTACTTGGAACCCCAGAGGAAGAAGGTGTGGAAGGGAGGGGGAAAAGAACAAAGTAAAAAGGGCACAGTAGAGAACAAAAGAAAATATACAGGGAAACAAAGAAAAATGGACAGCTCTCAACATAAGTTATAGTATTTATCATGCAGGCTTTCTTGAAATAAAAATTTATAGCTATATATTTTGAGTCCTCTCTTATGTTCTGTTGTGTACATGACATGTTTTCTAAAATTTCCTTTGTATTTAAGTTTTAATATTTAAGTTTATGACATGTTCCTCTTTCTTTTCTCTATTTTCTATTTGAGTTCTGGTGTTTGAGTCTAAAATTAAAAAGAAATAATTGCACATGAAACTGCAAATCTACTATGCACAATTTGCTATTCCTTTCAAATATACAATAAATTATCAGGTAGATTTCTTTTTCTTCTCTTTTTCTTCCCTCTCCTTTCCCCTAGAGATGACCACCATTGGACACAAATAAATGTATGTGTATATATATACATATATATGTATACATATATATAATATGCAAAATTATTCTATACATACTGCCGTTTATCAGTTCTTTCTCTAGATGCAGATAGTGTCTGTCTTCACATCCTTTATTATTAATTTGATTATTTATAATAGGCAAAATAACTTATTTGCTCAAAGTTGGGACACTAATTCATTGTTGGTGGAATGGTGAACTGATCTAACCATTTTTTTGGAGAGCAATCTGGAATTATGCCCAAAGAGTTATTTAACAACCTGTACCCTTTGACCCAGAAATACCACTATTTAGTCTATTTCCAAAGATGATTAAGGAAAAAGGAAAAGAACTAAAATGTCTATATGTGGTGGGAAAGAACTGGAAATTGCAGGGATGCTCATCAGTTGGGAATTGTGGTATATGATAGTGATAGAATACTAGTAGGCTATAAGAAATAGTAAGTTCAATGATTTTAGAAAAACATGGAAAGACATGCAAAATAATGAAGAGTAAAATGATCAGAATTAAGAGAACACTGTATACAGTAACAGTAATATTATTTTAAAATGAAATTTATTCAATAAGTTTTTATTTGGATTCCACAATTAAAATGCAAAAGTGTGGGATGTGAGAAGTATATCTAGATAGCAGTCCATGTGAAAAAAGAGAGGTTTTACTCAACTTTAAACTCAAAGGAAATCAACAGCTGATACAATCAGACTTCAATAAAAATACAAAATGAAATGATGATACTGCTGTAATTTATGATAGTCAGACCACACCTTGAGTATCACATTCAATTTCTGAGCATTACCTTTGGGAAGAACATTGATGAGATGGAACATGTACAAAAGAGGGTAACCAGGAAGGCTATGTCGTTTGAAATCACATCATCTAAGGATCAATTACGGGAAGTAAGAGCTCATTTTTGAGAAGACTCAGGGGAATATGATCAAGGTTTTCAACTATTTACAGGACTATGACATGGATGAGTGATTAAATTTAAAGTCTGCTTGGTCCTATAGGCCAGATCAAGGACATGTGTATAGAAGGTATGGCACGACAAGGGGGGGAGGGCGGGGAGTTTATGACATGTTTCTCTTAATTAAGCGGGGAGTGTGACTTAAATTCTGCCTTTAGCAAAAAGAAGTTTCCTCATACAAGTTTATTTCACTGGGAAGATCAGTTCAAGTTATAGCAGTGCAGGTGGCATTTCATTGCAGGTACTTTTAAAGTAATGACTCCTCAACTCCTGCTCCCATCCAATGAGAAGCCAACAAAAACAAAATTTATTACAAGTATGTAATCCTGGAAAACAGATTCCCACATCAGCCACACTATCCCCTACTCTGACTAAAAAAAGCAAGAAAGATAAAGAGAAAAAAATATACTTCAGTGAGTCCATCAGTTCTCTATCTGGAGATAGATAGCATGTTTTATGCTGAGTCTATTGGAATTGTAGTAGGTGATTGTGTTGATTAGTTACTGAAGCACTTCAAAGCCCTTTAAAACCTACCTTCAGTCTACCTTTCCAGTCTTCTTATAACTTATTCCCCAATACTTACTCTTTGATCCAGTGACACTAACTTCCTCGCTGTATCAAGTAACAAGACACTCCGTCTCAGCTCTGGGCATACTCTCTGGTTGACCACCTGCCTGGAATGCTCTCCCTCCTCTGCTTCAACTAATATCTTTTACTACCTTTAAGTCTTAACTAAAATACCACCTTCTATAGAGAGCTTCCCCCAATGCTTCTTAACATTAGTGCCTTTCTTCTGTTGTTTTCGATTTACCCTGTACACAGCTTGTTTTCTATATATATTTATTTGCATATTTTCTTTACCATTAGATTGTAAGCTCCCTGAGAACAGGGACTTTCTTTTGACTCATGTTGTATCCCCAGTGCTTAGCACAGTGCCTGGCACATAATAGGCTCTTAATAAATGTTTACTGATCAATTGATTACAATAATGAGTTACTGTGTAAACTGTTCTCCTGGATCTATTCACTTCATTTTGCATCATTCAGATCTTGCCAGGTTTTTCTGAAACCACCCCTTCATCATTCTTTGCAACACAATAATATTCTATCACATTCATATACCATAATTTATTCTACCATTCCCAAACTGATGAACATCCCAAATGGAACCATCTATTTCCAGTTTTTGGAATCAAAAAAAGATCTTATATAAATATTTTTGTACATATGGGTCCTTTTCCGCTTTCTTGGGCAGTGGTTCTCAATCTTCCTAATGCTGCGACCCTTTTTAATACAGTTCCTCATGTTGTGGTGACCCCCCACCATAAAATTATTTTTGTTGCTACTTCATAACTGTAATTTTGTTTTCCAATGGTCTTAGGCGACCCCTGTGAAAGGATCATTCGACTCCCAAAGGGGTCACAAACCACAGGTTGAGAACCACTGCCTTAAGGTATAAGCCCTATTAAAGGTATTGCTGTTTCACAGAGCATGCACTGTTTAAAAGCCTAGTTCCAAATTGCTTTCCAGAATTCTTTGGACTAGTTCACAGCTTCATTCACAATGCATTAGTGTGCCTGTTTTCTCATATCCCCTCCTGTATTTGTTATTTCCATTTTTTGTCATCTTAGTCAACCTAATGGATTTGAGGTGGCACCTCAAAGTCATTTTAATTTGTATTTCTCCAACTATTACTAATTTAGAGCATTTTATATATAATTGTTGACATTTTTTGTTTTTTTTTTCCACTGAAAACTTCCTATTTACATCCTTTGATGATTTTTCACCTGAGGAATGGATCTTATTTTTGTAAATTAGGCTTAGTTTACTATATATTTTAAAAATGAAACCTTTGTCAAAGATACTTGCTGCAAAGATTTTTTTTCCTGTCACTGCCTTTTCTTTTAATTTTAGCTGCATTAAATGTTAGTGCAAAACCTTTTTAACTTTATATAATCAAAATTATCCATTAAAATTCCCATGAACCTCTCTTTCTCTTGTTTGGTGATGAATTCTTTCCCTATCCATAGATCTTAGAGATATTTCTTCCCTGTCCCTCTAATTTGCTTATATTACATTTTATGTCTAAATCACAGGCCTATTTTGACCTTATCTAGATACATAGCACAAGATGTTGGTTTATTTTTCATTTTTGTCCAATATCTTTCCAGTTTTCCAAACAATTTTTGTCAAATAATGAGTTCATACCCCAATAATTGGGATCTTTGTGTTTATCAAGCACTAGGTTGCTGTGCTCACTTGCTTTTGTATTTTTTGACCCAATCTTTTCGACGGATCGATCTCTCTATTTCCTATTCAGTATGAAGTTGTTCTAATAATTATAACTTTGCAATATAATTTGGATCTGGTACTGACTGCCAGGTTTCTTTCCTTTTGTTTTTCTTTTTGGCTTGTTTTTTTTTTCATTGACTTCTTTGATATTCTTGACCTTTTGTTCCTCCAAAGGAATATTTCATTTTTTTTCTAGCTCTGTAAGGTAATTCTTTGCTAGTTTGAAGGGTATGGCACTGAATACTTATTCATTAATTAATTTTGATAGTATAATGATTTTTATTATACTCATCAAGCCTACCCATGAGTAAGTAATAGTCCTCTAAATATTTATATCTCTATTTGTAATTGTGTTTTGTAGTCATGTTCATAGGGTTCACATGTTTCTTGGCAAGTATTTTATATTATTTGTAGTTATTTTAACTGGAATGTCTTTTTCTATATTTCTTCCTGCTGGATTTTGTTGATAACATACCAAAATGCTGACAGCTTATGTGGGATTTATCCTGCAACTTCACTGAAATTGTTAATTATTTTTATCAGTTTTTAGTTGACTCTCTATAGTTCTCCAGGGTTAAAGATCAAATCTACAAAAAGTTTTAATTTTGTTTCTTCTTTGCTTGTCTATTCCTTCATTTTCTTCTCTTTTTTTTGTCTTATTGCTATAGCTAGCATTTCTGGTACAATGTTGTAAAGTAATGGTTATAACGAACATCTTTGTTTCATCTTTGATCTTACTGGAAAGATTTCTAGCTTATCTCCATTGAAGATAATGTTTCATCTTGATACTAGATAAATATTAGTTATCATTTTTAATAAAAAGTTCTTGTGCTTTCTAAATTTTTTTTACAGGCATGAGTATCTTATTTTGTAAAAAAAAAAATTCCTTTATGCATCTATTGAAATAATAATAATATGATTTTTTAGTGTTTTCATATTGATAAAGTCAATTATGCTTACAGTTTTCCTAATATTGAACTACCCCCTGCATTTTTTGGTTTAAATCCATCCTGGACCTAGCGTGTGATCTTTGTGATATATTTCTATAATCTCCTTGTAAGTACTTAAAACTTTTGCATCAACAATCATTAGAGAAATTGGTCTGTAGTTTTCATTCACTATTTTGACACTCATTGGTTTGGGAATAAAGATCATATTTGTGTCATAGAATATTTTCAAATAGTTTATGTAGTATTGGAAATAATTGTTTTTGAAATGTTTATTAGAAACATCTGCATGTAAATCATAGGATGTTTTTCTTGGAAACTTCTTTTATGGCTTTCTCAATTTCTTTTTCCAATATAGTATTTAATTTAGGTATTAATTTAAGTATTCTATGTCCTTTTCTGCTCATCTGAGCAATTTGTATTTTTGTAAATATCTATTGCATTTAGTTTATCTGTTTTATTTGTTATAGTTGGACAAAATGGTTCTTAATAATTGTTTTTATTTTCTCTTCCTTGGTTGTCAATTCACCTTTTTATTTTTAGATACTGGTTTTCTTCTTCTTTCTTTTTAAATAAAATGAGTCAGTATTTTATAATTATTTTTAAACAGCCCCTATTTTTATTTTTTAGCTTAATGGTTTTTACCTTCAGTTTTGTTAAACTTTCTTTTGATTTTCAAGGCTTTTTTTGTTTAATTAGGGATTTTGAATTTATTCTTTTTCTATTTTTAGGTGCATTATCAGTTCATTTATCTCTTCTTCCATTTACTAATGAAAGAGTTTAGAGATATAAATTTTCCCCTAAGTACTGCTTTGGCTTTTTCCACATATTTTGATAGCTTGTCTCATTATTGTTATTAGGTTCTTTCATCTACTCGATTTTTAGGATTAGATTAGTTTCCAACTGATTTTTAATTTATGCTTCAAAGAGCTTTTAATGAATGCATTGTTTCTTGAGTTATGACTAAAAAAGATGAATTTATTGTTTCTTCTATTCTGTATTTGTGTTGAGGACAATGCGAGTCAAAAGCACCTTTGTCCCATGGGAAATAAGGGATTGCCTTGGGGCCTCTTGGTTTTGGAGTCTCCCTGTGCCCGTAAGAGATAAGTTAAGTGCTGAGGGTCACAGCCCAGTTGCTGGCTCACAAGGAAGTCTCCTACAAGACTACTCGCTTGATGAGCAGCAGCTGACATGACTGGTTCGGCCCCCCTCCATTGGTCCATACCCCCTGTGCATGAGGAGATCATGTTCAAATCGTGTTGCCCTTAGAGTATAAAAGGCGAATGCCATTATGAAATAAAGGACAGCTGCTGCAGGTTTCTCTTGCCTCTGGTCTCTTCAATTCCTCTGAGAATACAGCCTAAGGTTGGCCCTTGGGCTACTGAACTGAGCAGCCATTGCATATTTGCTTCTGAGTTTTTAAAGCCATAATAAATGGTCAATTTTTGTAATGGTGACACCCACCACTTAGAATAGTTATATTTCTTTCTATTCCTATTAAATATTCTCCAGATTTCTATCATATCTAACTTTTTCAAGATTCTATTCATCTACTTAACTTCTTTCTTTTTTATTTGATGTTTAGATAAATCTAGTTCTGAGAAGGGTAATTTGAGGTCTCCTGCTAGTATTGTTTTATGATCTATTTTGTCCTGTAACTCATTTAACTCATAAGAAGACAGAAAGTGAGAAACAGGGGCATAAGAATAAAAGATACTAAAATTACCAAAGATTTCAAAAGGAAGAAAAATTAGTTAAATATCTTAAACACAAGCAGATAGGAAAAAAAATAACACGAGAAGGGAATATGACCTCAAAATCAGCTAAACACAGCAAGATATCTATGGTTAAATATTGCAAGATAAAAGAAAATAATCAACGCTTGATAAGACAGAGGACTTAGTATATTACCAAGCAAGTATGGAACCATAGCAGGATGTTCCTAAATTTATTAAGAGAGAGATAAAAATTATGAAAACAGTATTTATGCCTTGCATAGCAGAAATAATTGGCAGAATGGAAAAACTTGAATCCATGGTATCAAACCTCATCAAAGAAACAAGAATTACTGATTGGGAATGTGAATACACAGAAGCAAAGGACAACCCAGAAGAAAAGAAGCAAAAAGCCATAACGTTCTGTACAAACAAAACATAATGATCATGAAAGTAAGGTGCATAGAGACAATTTAAGAACCAAAGATATCCAAAAGAACATGAAAAATAAAAAAATCCTAACACCATCATACAAGAAATAATATAAGAAAATGGTTAGAATTTTCAAACATAGAAAACAAAGTACCAAACAGAAGAATCTATGGATTATTTCAAAAAAAAAAATCTATCTGTAAATTCTAAGACACATAGTGGTTAAATTTGATGATATTAATAACAAACAACAAATCCTTCAAGTGACCAAGAAGAAGGAAATGGCTCCGGTATCTTCGCTAAGAAAAACCCAAATGAGGTCACAAAGAGTTAGACATGACTGAGCAACAACAAATCTTAGAAATCAAATTTCCTTTCACTGCTTTATTTGGATAAATAGGTTTGCTTGTTATTCACTATTTGTGGTGGTCTTTTGCCTTAGAGTTTTGTGGGAATGGGTTAAGTTGGCTAGGGGCTCTCTCCTTCTTAAGAGCAGGCAATAAAGTGCCTCTCTTGAACCCCTAAAATATATCCATAGATCAGATATATTTGAGGGGTAAAAAATTATAAATCTAACCCTTTACCCTTCTTGGGCATAGAAGAAATCTCCCGATCTTGGCAGTCTTGGATTCTGTCTGCCTCACCTTCCCAGCTAGGTTGCTGACAGGACCCTCCTCCTACTTCCCATAGAGGTGGGCCAGACCTCACATCATATCTGTCCAGGACATCTATAAAATATACATCTCTATTTTATAACATATATAAAACTTTTTAGTGCTTTTTTATTTTTCTTCTTTGTGACATTGCTGGGTTTTCTATATTTTCAACTCTAGCATCATTTTGTGTGCTAAGGGTTGGGAAGACAGAGCAAGACAAGATAATGGTTCTTGGATGCCTCTCAGTGTGCCGTTTTCCCAGTATTCTTCCAGCATTTTTTTCAAACTTCTTAAAGTACTTCAGAAACGTACAGCAGTAGCACGGCATAACATTAGCCAAACTTTTGTCTGATATGTAGAATAGAATCATAATACTGAAAGTATATTTAGAAATTATCTAATCCAAAACTTGTATTTTACAGGGAGAATAAACCCAGAGAAGTAAAATAATTTGTCCGTATTCAAATTCAAATTCCTGTCTTTAAACCCAGTGGTCCTTCTACACAGCATTACTATTGCTTGCTTCATCACTTACTAATTAAATACATTTACTATGTTTTGTTTCATAGGTTGTTGATATATTGATTTCTATAATTAACTAATTATACTATATATTAGTCCCCAAAGGCTTAAAAATTAAAACTACGCAATTTACTATGAATATCAATTAACTTATTTTTATTGAATAAATTAGGAATTGCTTTTTATAAATCACTATTTTTTTGCTTTTTTTTTTTTGTAGGGAAGAAGGTAGGGCAATTGGGGTTAAGTGACTTGTCCAAGGTCACACAGCTAGTTTTTATGTTAAATGTATAAGAATAGATTTGAACTCAGGTCCTCCTGACTCACTGCATCACCTAGCCAGCCCTATAAATCATTATGTTTAATACCAATCCAAGCATTGCATTTACGTGATGTGAAAATCTGAAAAAATTAGGCATTTTACATCACTTGTTTAGTGTTTACATCATTTGTCAAAAGTTAAATGTTATTCATATTCTGTCTAATGCTGGGGACTAAAAGAAAGGTTCTTAAGAAAACACCTGACACTGTATTTTAAGTTTAATTGTGAGTACTAGAAAAAAAAATCCCACAAAAGTCATCATAAATAATAATCTCAAAAAATTCTCACAAGAGTCTTTTCTATTTAGTCTTAAAAAAAATAGATAAATGCCATCAGTTAATTGTATTAAACTGAAATACCAAAATATTATTGGTTTTACTATTTCCTGGATTATTTTATTGAGACCAATACCTATTATTTTGTAAGTTGAGACAGAAAATTGTGATGATAAATAAGGTGCACAGAAAGCTTTTTCTTTTACTGATTTTATCCCATAAAATCATGCATCTTTATATACAATCAATTCTCTTCCATCAAAATCTGGTATCACATTTAGGTTTTTTCCATTCCATTTATATTACAGAAGTACAGATTCATTGAGAACAGTCTAATCTAGAAGGCAAATGGGGATACTCAGCTTTTTCTTCAAATTGATCACAGTTTGACCTCTTGATGTATAATGTAATCACTAACTTGAGATGAATTAACTTATTAGGACTTATTGAACCCACATTATTCTGGATGGTTTCTCTCTCTAACTAAAAGGGGTTTTCAAATTAATGGAAAACCCACAAGTGCAAAATATATCCTTCTTTAAGGAATATTTCTTCTAACACATTATTTTAATTGTAGCATTCACAATGATTAACCAGAAGCCACGTATAGCTACACATATTACTTGATCACTTCTAAAGCTTTAATCTTTCCTGTTTCCTAGTATATAGTATAAAGCACAGAGATTTGAGTCAATAAATATTACACAATGTGTAGTGTTTTCAAAAGGAGTAAAAATGTTTAAATTATTTTAAGTGGTTAATTTTAGAAATGAGAAAGATAATATTATTTTTAAAGTAAGCACAAATTTTCTAAGAACATTCATATTTTTAAAAATAATTATCTTTACCTCCAAGTCAACGATCCAATCTTCCTCTCTTTTCTTGGTTGTTTGGAATGGCATACACCTATAAAAGAGTTTACTTTATATGAACCTTTGTGCAGCTAGGTAATGATTTAAAGACATGTGGGAGTAAACCGAATGAGCCAATCACCAACACTGCTCCACCCCAACACCTCCCTTTGTCAAGCTTACGTCAGCTCTTTTAAAAAGAAAATAAAACAAAACAAAATGCCCAAATCATTGTACTGGTGTACACTTAGTTTAAACATCAGTTACAACAACTTCTATTTGCTTTCTGAATTTGGCATTAATACAAGTACACTCTAGCTGAAACTTTTCCATAGCTTACTGTCATTCCATATCAAAATAATATAGACTAGCTCCCAAACAGAATTGCAAAAGGGTCACTTTAAGAGAATTTTCATATAGGAGTAAACAAAACAGATTATGTTTTAGAAGTCAGGTAAAAAAAAATCACCACAAAAATCAGAAAAGCAGATTGTTTCCTACATTCATTCCTTTGATCAAAATGGAGAAAATATTGACAAGCAAAACAAAGCAAGTTATAAGATTCCATGTTGTGGAATTTTGTAGTATTTCTAGTATCATTTTGCTTATAAACAATATTTAAAATTTAGTACCATCTTTGCTGCCACCATTTAAGTGATGTAATGATGTAAGTGCCCCGAATAGCAAGACTGTCATAGTAATTTAAAATATCACTACTATTTAAGGGGGAAAAAGTTACTTTTCAGCTACTTTAGAGTTTTCTCATTTGCTTCTTATAAATGTTAATAATTCACATTTGTGTAATACTTTAAGCTTTATGGATCACTTTCCTCACAAGCTCATAAGCCCATTTTACAGATGAGGAGACTGAGGCTCATCAAGTAAAAGTGATTTGCCCATGCTGAGTTCACAAATAATAAATGATTGAGAAAGCAGTCCAATTCAGGTGTCCTGACCCTAGATTCTCCACTACATCAAAATACACTGTTTTCAATGCAGAGTTGAAAAATGTAAACCCAAGTTCATGGAAAGATGAAGAGTTAGTTTAGTATGCTTAACTTATACCTCCCTATAAATTGGTATTCCAAAAGAAAGACAAGAAAGGTGGATTAAAAAACTAAACTCGCAATTGTTGTCTTTGCCTTTTAAATAATAATAGTGAGTGTCCAGTCAGGAACAATACTTAGTCTTATCAATTCTCTATTGATAATTTTATAGAAAAACAATAAAACATTGTCCTTAGAATAAAAAATGTTTTTCTCATGAAAGATAACACTTAAAGGTGTATACTAATCATCTTTTTTTTTCCTTTTTGAAGTGAGCTTTTTGGAGCTAGTTTAAAACTCATTTTGCACTTTCATACATTGGGTATATTTTGCTTATCCTTTCATTATATTTTTTTCTATTTTTCTATTTTTCTATTTTTTTTTCTATTTTTCTCACTCCTTTGATTTTTTTTTTTTTGTCAAATGAAAATGACCCTTATCTATAAGGAAAAGAGAATTGAAAAAAGTTTCATTGCTTCTGACAGACTGTAGTTTCAAAGAGGTAAAAGTCATATTTATTTTTAAAAGATAATTTCAATTATTAAAATGGTCTCAAATATCCCTAACAGCACAATGAAGGACCTTTTCCCCTCATTTTGAAAGTTAATAGCAACAATATCACCCCCAAAGGATCTGAAGAACAAATGATATAATATATGTAAAACATATTGCAAACTGTAAAGCATTATATAAATGCCAGCTATCATTATTATTATTTGAAACAAATGAATGCCTTTGTTTTTACAAATCTCAGCACAGCTTCTATGAAGAAAGAATACAGCTGCATAATCTCACCTCAGATGAATTTCTCCAGTCTTTCCATACCTTTAAGGACCAAAGTTTACTTCAAAACTACAATGACTTATGATTTCATTATTAGCTAATCTTGTTCTTTGATGGGAGAAATATATTCCACCATGGAACCCTACTGTAAACCTTCTAGTCTGGAGTACCTGTCAGAGCTTGAACTTTTTTTTTTTTTAAATTTTTAGCATTCAGGGTCAAAATTGTTACTAAACTGTGACCCAGCTTTGAGCTACCACTACTACTTGGTCTATATTTCAAAGAGAGCAAAGAAAGTGGGAAAAGACCCATATACACACAAATATTTCTCTTTTCATGGTAACCCCAAAATGGAAACTAAGGGAATTTCTACCTACTAGAGAATGGCCAAATAAATTGTAGTACATGGATGTAATGGAATATTATTTTACCTTAAGAAATGACAAAAAAAAAAACCCACTGGGAAAACCTCTATCAACCAATACCAAATGAAATGAAAACTAGGAAAACAATTTATGTAACAATAATTTTGAAATACTTTAGAAATGTGATCAATGCAATGTGAAGCCATGAGGATAGAGGACTGAAGATAAAACACATCAATCACCTCCTGCCTGAGAGGGATGGACTTGAAATGTAAAATGTGACATACATTCTTTAACATGATTGATGTGGGAATTATTTTGCTTAATTATATATGTTTATTGTGAGAGGTTTTTGTTGTTATTCAATTAGGAGAGGGCAGTGGAAGGGAAAGCTAATAAATGCTTGCAAAACTGAAATAATTCTTGGTTTCCTCCATAGCACGACAAGACAGAAATGGTCTTTAATAGAGGAGGCATGAATGAATGTATAGCAGGAATAAAAATCAATCAGGCTATTTGTATGTTCTCATTTGAATGTTCTAATTCTGTCTTTTGGTTTAAAGCTTCTGACAATTCCATTAATCATATTTAATGCTATCAATGTTAGTGGCCTAAGAAAACACTCTAGCTTTAAGAAAAAGATCACAGTAATTCAGCATTTTGGATATGAACTCCATGTGAGACAATTTTGAAAATCTTTATATAATTATCAAGTGGTGCTGACAAAAAGCTGGCAAAATGTTCAATCACCCCAGAGTCTAGGCTTCTAATTGGACATGCCTGGGGAACTTGGTCCCTAGTCTCTTCATATAAATATAGCTTCCTTAGGAACTCACTTCTCTGTTGTGGTGTGGCTTTCCTTTCTCACACCTCATTTATTGTTTTCTAGGGGTCAAGATTTTAAAAATGTCTGTTTGCCTCCCCTCTGTTACCCACCTCTGTCCTTTTCAGTTCATATTTAATAGCAGTAGCTGCTAGGGATTTCAAATAAAAAAAACTCATCTCTCTTAAATCCCCAGCCAATTCATAGTAGCAAAATTCGAATTGGCTTTATAAAAATTCAATAATTTTGATCTCTTCTCTCCCAGATTTGCCCTCCACCTCTTTTGGAATCTTTCTGCAAGCATCCAAGTAAACAGAATTGCTCTCAATAACTTTCTGATATTAATACAATTTTAAACACAGAACTAGAGAAACCCAAAATATTGCTTGAATAATTCTACTGCCAACCACTAAGTTTTCAGCCAAGAAGGGCTTCTCTCTTCCTCCCTCCCCCCATAAACACACATCCTCTCTTAGGATAAGGGAAAGCAAGAAGTAGATTAAAATATGAGACTGGTGGATCTCTCCTCCAGAAAAGCATCAGGTGGGGCAAAGAGGAAGGAGGGAGGAGTCGAAGATAATCTCACTAACAGGCATTAGCAAACTTTGGACACTCTTCCTCTCTCCCTCTCTCTCTCCCTCTCTCTCTCTCTCTCTCTCTCTCTCTCCCTGTGTCTCTCTCTCTCCCTCTCTCTCTCTCTTCCCCTCTCTCCTCTCTCTCTCTCCCTCTCTCTCTCTCTCTCTCTCTCTCTCTCTCTCTCTCTCTCTCTCTCTCCCTCCCTCTCTCTCTCCCTCCCTCTCCCTCTCCCTCTCCCTCTCCCTCTCCCTCTCCCTCTCCCTCTCTCTCATAGCCCTTACAGTTCTTCATTATTGTGCTAAAGGTAGCACTAGTCTCTCACTTCATGGCTTGAGTCTGCACTGGAAAAGTAAAACTCTCTTGTAGGGTTCTGTCTTGGGCCCAGGTCATCCCACATTGCTTTTCTTCTTTGTTATCTTTCAGGTTAGGGTCTTGTTTCTATCGTGGAAGGAACCTTGTTGTTATCAAAACAAGCATGAACCAAAAGGATGTGTGGCAAAAGTTCCCACTCTCTTTCTAACTGTTAGACCTCTAATTCATGATGGCTTTTGGAAAGAGTGAAGGGGCAAGACACTAGAATCTTCTTATGTTCCTATATCCTGTGGTCTTGACCATTTCTTACCACCCCCTTTGCAATTAATGGCACAGCAAATTACATATACTACATACATTTTTGGACATGATTGATGCCCATAGTCAATGGTTGCACTGAATACCACTTGGTACAGATGGCAACTCATTTATGCTCTGCCACCCTGTGTGATTATTGACTATGTCTTTGAAAGGATTTGCTGAATTCATCAGGACTTTTCTCTTATTATTTCAGTTGCAATCTTATTTGACGTCTTTTGAGAGGTCAAAAATCTCAAAGAGACTGTGTGACCACAAAAGGAGTAAAACAATGAGCCCAGTAGAGATACTGTGCCTAAATGTGAGTAAAGCCAGTCAAAAACAGTGACTTGGCATGATGATGAGCACCAGAACATTTTTATTTCCTAAGGATACATGTTTTGGCACACATGAACATTATGCAGGCTCACTTTTGCTACTGATCATTTAGGAGGTATTCAAATAGGTTTTATAATTAAACCTATGTCAGATGATGAAGCAACCGCGTGAGAGTATGTAGAGAAAGAAGAAAAAGGGCTCCAGGATAGGGTTTGGAATGTTAAGATAGTTAAAATAATAAGCATGATGATACAGCAAGGGAGGCAATGTGTGCAGTCAGAAAGGTAAAAGAACCAGTGTGGAGCAATGGAGAGAACACTCCATTTGAAGTCAGAGAACCAAAGTTCCCACGCCACCACTGATACTGATGTCTGGCTTTCAGTGAAGTACTAACCCTCCTTGGGCCCCACTTCCCTCATATGTAAAATTAGGGGACTGGACCCAGTGGCCTCTGAGTCACCCTAGAATTAGGAGCTCAGGACTATGAATCAAGAGAGAACAGTGTCATGAAATTTCACATAAGGAGAGCTTCCGGGGGAGATGGTGGTCAGTAGTGTCACATAGCAGAGAGGTCAACACGGTAACGACCGAGAAAAAGTCTTCAGATCTGACGATTAAGATGCGCTCTTTACTCTTGCTGCTATTCCTTTTGCTCCATCTCCTGCTGCTGCTCTCACCAGGATCCCAGGAAGCCGTGGGAAGGGGGCTGGCTGGCACAATGCTTCCAAGCCCAGGACTCAGCTGGGGAATGACCAGGTAGCACTGGGGACACAGAGGCACTGGCAGACGAGGAGACTCACAGCGCCCTGTTGGGCATGTGTGCATGTTGATGTTTTAACTAAGACTTCCTTTCATCTACTATGGAAATGGAACAAGAGAAAAAGTCAGTATGAGCAAAGACTTGAGGCTGAATTCAGCATTGGTCAGCATTTCATGAAGATGAGGAATGAAATCATGGAGAAAAAGGGAGAGGGAGAGAAACGTTTCTGTAAGTGTTTATGACACTGATTTTGAGACTAAAGATAACTGGTTGTACAATAACTCCCTTTTCAATAACTGCAAAAAGTTAAATCACTACAATTTCCCCCCTTCCCTAGGACCTGTTTGCTTGCTCGCAGGTACTACACACACACACACACACACACACACACACACACACACACTGTCCCAAAAGGATTAGTGCAGTTTAAAGCTTTAGTATATAGATATAGATACAGATATAAATGCATTTAATAAATATATTTAAATATGTATTTTTCTATTTTCATTCATTTATTTTTCTATCCTGATTTTTGTTTCATACAAAAAAAATCTTAATTCTTCTCCACCCGGAACTCCTGCCTTATGACTCCACTGGGGGTTATACTGATTAATATTTGCTCCAATCATCTAGATCTAGGTTTCAAACCAACTTCACTTTCCTCCCTGGGCTTCTTGTAAGTCACCATCCTTCTGCATACATACCCCTTGTTAACCATGACCATCCTTTCCAGTGGTGAAACTATAATCAAATCAACTCTGTCATTGCTCCTGGAAAGGATATGTCAATTTATGCCCACATGACAATAATTACCATTCCTTAACTTTCCAAACCAAAATATCCTTCCAAGGTCATCATTCTCCTACATATTTTGTCTCCCTCTGTTAGAATCTAAGTGTCTTAAGTGCAGAGTACCTGTCTTTGCTTTTGTATCTCCAGGGCTTAGTGTAGTGCTTGGCACATAGAAAGTGCTTACCAAATTATTTTTTATTCATTCATTTATGTGTAATAAATTATAACATATTTGTCACATATACAAATATCTCTTTGTGTGTGTGTGTGTGTGTGTATATATATATATTTGCATGCAAGGGAGAGTTCAAATGGAGGGCACCAGTGAGTAGCTTTGTATTCACAGGATTTAAATAGGATGGAAGTCTGAATCTCTGAATAAAATAGTGAGGATTTTATACTGCCTTGGAGACTGTCAGCTCTGAAAGAATTTTTATGGTTAAAGCTTTTTTTTTTTTTTTTTTTTTTTTTTTACCAATTCACTCTAAAGCTAAAATTAGATTATTCACTATTGTAACTTGAAAAGTGCCTTAGACCAAAGACTTCTTAGGCATATTTCCCATCTCCAAATGAGAGGCAGGGCAAAGGTCTGTGCCAGGATGTCATGCCTTTTAACCCCATAGTAAGAGAAAAAAGATGTGGTCTGGAAACAATCTCTTTCTCCCCTTACTCACTGGGAAGAGGAAGTAAGAACAATTGTCTGGCCTAATCTCTCAGTATTCATCCTCTCTTGAACTCCCCACAGCCATAGACACTGTGGATCACTTTCTTTTCTTTGGCACTTTCTTCTCTCTAGGTTTTTGTGACAATGCTCTCTCCTAATTCTCCTCTCACATATCTGACTACATCTATGTAGTCATCTTTCACTAGATATTTATCTGATAACTGTGAGTTTCCCCCAAGGGTATGTTAGTAAATGTTTAACAGCTGACTCTTTGCGGGGAAATGTGCAAAGCACATGCTTTTAAATTTAATATGAATCATTATCATTTTCTTCATCATTTTCTCTTTTTTTCTTTTTTATTTCTTCGTAATTTTATTTTAGACTCAAATACCAGAACACAAATACAGTCTATGAAAAAGAGACAAAAACATATCATAGACTTAAATATTGGAACTTAAATACAAAGTAAGAAAGGGGGAAAAAAGGCATGTCATGTGCATGAGAAAATTCAAAATATATGACAATAAATTTTCATTTCAAGAAAGCCTGTATGTGGGGCAGCTAGGTGACACAGTGAAAAGAGCACTGACCCTGGAGTCAGGAGGACCTGAGTTCAAATTTGACCTCAGATACTTAACACTTACTAGCTGTGTGACCTTAGGCAAGTCACTTAACCCCAATTGCCTTGCCTTTCCCTCCTGCAAAAAAAAAGAAGCCTGTATGAAAAATACTACACATTGTGTTGAGAGCTGTCCATCTTTTCTTTGCTTCCTTGGAAGTTTCTCTTGTTCTCTACTGGGCACTTTTTTACTTTGTTCTTTTTTTCCTCCCCTCCTCCCCAGAAGGCTACAATTAAGTGTGGTTATATTACTCTATAGCTATAGATATATACATACATACACAAATACATACATATATAGACATATCCTTTCCTAAACAAATTCTACTTCTGATCTTTGTTTTTATGTTTGTACATGTTTCTTGCTTCCTTTCACTCCTGCCTGCTCTACTTTACTTCTTCTTGCTACCTTGCCCCCCTCCAAGGATCCCTCCCCTATCCTCCCATTCCCATTTATTGAAAGACCTTTCTATGCCCCCCTTTAACCTACTCCCTCATCCTCCCCTCTAACTATCCCTCCCTTGTCTTTTCCCCCCTCCCAGTGCTCTTACCATTTTATTTCTTCTGAATTTAGAAGACCTTTATACTCTTCTAAATACGTAGGTATTGTTCCATCTTAAACCCATTCCTATAGGTTATCAGAACTACCAGCCTCCTCCCCCATCAAATTCCTCTGTATCAGTTTTTCCTTTATAGAATTTATGGAATAATTACTCTTTTTAGCTGTTCCTGCCTCAAATCTCCTCACTCAGGTCCTAAGCAATAAAATTGATCTTCCTTAAAGCACAGGTCAATAGTCAGTAAATACTTATTAAGCACCTACTATGTGCCAGACACTGTGCTAAGTGCTGGGGATACAGACGCAGAAAAGACACGCGCTCCTCACCCTCGAGGAGCACACAATCTAACTGGGAAGACAGCACACAAAGGCAAGCTGAAAAGGCAGGAGAGGGACAGTGCCTGACACAGAGTCACGGAAAAGAGGACAACAAAGTGCAAAATGAGTGCAGCTGGATGAGAAATAAAGAGCTGTCTCAGGAGACATCCGTCCTGAGTCCTCTCCTCAAATGCAGAAGTTTATGGCTCCACCCTCCAAGCAGAGGCGTTTTGGTTTTGGTGAGGTTGTTACTCACACCTTTACCTTGTTAAGCTAGTAGTATCTTGAAAGACAATAAGATTTCCCAATGCTGAGGGTACTGAGGACACGGTAGTGAAATCAGAGAAATCCAAATTAAATGCAAATAGTTAAGAAATGGGTCTGTGTAGTCTCAGGTCTGTCCATTCAAGTCAACTCTAGTGGTTCCCTATTGCCACCAGGATCAAACACACAATCCTCTAGTTGCCTTTTAAAGTCCTTCCTCACCTGGTTTCTTCTTACCTTTCTGGTGTTCTTAGATCTTATTCATCCCCATCCCTCACCCCACATACTCTTTAATCCAATGGCACCATGACATTCTGCTTCCTGACTTTGAGCATTTTCCCTGGCTATGGGCCATGCCTGGAACTCTCTCTTTCCTCATCTCTAACTCCTGACCTTGCTGGCTTCCTTCAAGTCTTAGATGAAGTCCCGCCTTCTCAAAGAAGCCTTCCCTAATCCTCCTTAATCACAGTTCCTCCTCCCCACCCCGAGATTTTCTCCAGTTTATCTTGTTTGTACATAGTTGTTTGCACGTTGTCTCTCCCATTAGACTGTGAGTTCTTTGAAAGCAAGGATGAATTTTGGGGGGCTTGGCATTTAATAAATGCCTGTTAAGGGACAAACTTTATCTTACAACAATATCTGCTGGTAGCATAGGAGGGGAAGGGGAAGAAGGCCATAGTGGAACAGAAGAATATCTTATAGTAAATAATGAAAATTTTGGACAGTAAAAATGAAATTTCACAATTTCAGAGAAAAATTTTGATGACATTTCTATTCAAATAGCCTTCATCATAAAACTGGAAAACTGGAAAGAAGTGAGACCTTACTCTATATTGGTTCACTTTTCCAGATAAACTGTGCCTCCAATAATGGCATTTTATTGGGAGTCTCTGAAGTCTCCCATTCACCTTCCACAATTTTCAAGCCTTATTTACTCAGGATAGAGAATGCAGTGTGGTGATTGTTCTTCAAAGCAGGCAAAAGTGATCAAGCGATTCTGAGAAAAAAGAAAATAGTGATCCAGAATAATACTGATTTTTAAAATAGAGCTATGTTTCTAAGCCAAGAGAAAGAAATGAGTAAGCAGATTATGGATCAGGTCCTAAAGTAAGAAATTATAGACCATGTTTCTTCATTGTGCCTTTTGAATACTGGTATTTAACTGCAAGAACACCTTCTAAATGTGGCACAAGATAATAATTGGTTCTATGACCAGGGCGACAAACAGCGTCTATGGCTACTGCAGGAGCCTCTATTGCCCCCTCAAGCGGCCCGGCCATGATGATTTGCCCTTACTTGCTGTGAGTCTTGCACACTGTTGTACCTGCAGGAATGGAGCTTAAATCTCATGGAAGAGACAAAGGATAATTGTTACAATAGAGGCGGAGAACAGGAAGGCAAAAGGGAAAGAGTCAACCTTAGTCTCACTGAACATTAGGGAAGGAATGACAAACTCTAAACTGGGAATCTTGCCACATAGAAGAGTAGGTGGAAGGGGGATGAGAGGTGGGATGACAGAGGGGAGGGAAGGGTGGGGGGGGAGGGTTAATGGAAATACACACTTCTGTAGAGGGACAGGGACAGGGTAGAGAGTGGAACGGGGGGGGAGGGTCAGATAGGAAGGAGGGA
>JAQQSV010002888.1:0-20225 GCA_028646515.1 Pseudochirops corinnae | reverse complement strand
AAGCTGCTCTATGGCTTGTAACAAGTCTACATTTTTCTTGGAAGCTTTTGGTGCAGGAGTTTTGACTGTGTTGTCTTCCTCCCATTCCATGCTTTGATCCTTTTTGTCCCCAAAAAAGAAATCTAAAGTTGCATTGCTGGGCTTGTTTTGCTTCCTTTGCCTACTCATATTGCCAGTCAATTATTTGACTTTTATATTTAGTAGAACTCTGCTTTCAGAGGGGAGAGCTCTGTCCCAAATTGCTGGGGGTTTTGCATCTGCTGGAGCTATTAGGAGGCCTCCATTTCTACAGCCCCCACCAGCTTTGGCTCACTGAAAATGCATCTCAGAACTACCACCCAAGACCACGATTCTGATCCAGGTAGCTGAAGGCAAGAGCACTTAGCCACTGAACTATCACTTGGCCCCCCTACAATCTGCAGGCTGGGAGCTTCTGAAGCAGCCATGTGGAGGTGTCTGCAGTGTAGCCGCTTCTAGCCCTGGGGCAGTTGGCTGGACTCTCTCCCCAAAATTTATCTGAGTTCCACTGACCTTTCACTTAGTCTGTGTTTCTTATGGGTTGGTAATTCTGGAAAATGCCACAGCTGCTGGTGATTCATGCTCCAACCATGGCTTGTTCTAGTGGCCCTAGGGCTCTATCCATGGGTTCATGCGGTGCTGGTCTGGGGGTCCCAGCGTGCTGCAATGAACCCCTTCCCATCTTCCTGCCAGGCTGCCTTCACTGGGAGCTTTGTTACTCTGTTATTTTGTAAGTTCTAGACCTTTAAAATTTGTTTAGAGTCATATTTTATAGGTATTTGAGGTGGTTATGGGGAGACCTGCGGAGTTTTGCTGCTTCTATGCTGCCCTCTTGACTCCCATTCTTATACTTTCCATGGGATTTTCTTGGCAAAGATTCTGGAGTGGTTTGTCATTTCCTTCTCAAGTGGATCACTTTTTGGCAAATCTGGACAGAGACATCAATTTATTTGCTTTCGGAAGTTATTCAACCAGGCCTGAATACATTTAACTGAACTATTATCTAGCCCATATCTTGTCTACAATAATAGCAGGAGATTTTTTTATCAAAAGTTGTCAAACTTGAGATAATTTAGTTACCACATTCCCCTGACCTACTTGTTTGAAGGCCCATCAAAAAGGATATAAGGTTATTTATTATTTGGTTATAAATAACCAAAAAAAGCAGAGACATCACCTTGTCAACAAAGATTTGTCTAATCAAAGCTATGTTTTTTTCCAGTAGTAATGTATGCTGTAAGAGTTGGACTAAAGGGAAACCTGAACAGTACAGAATTGACACTTTTAAATTGTGGTGCTAGAGAAGACTTTTAAGAATTCCTTGAGCAGCAAGGAGATCAAATTGGTCAGTACTTAAAGAAATTAATTCAGGTTATTCATAGAAAGGTCAAATACTGAAACTGAAGCTTAAATACTTTGGCCACACAATGAGAAGACAGGACTCCTTGAAACAAACCCTGATGCTGAGAAAGATTGAAGGCAAAAGGAAAAGGAGATGGCAGAGGATGAGATGGATAGATAACGCCATGTAAACTATAAACATGAAGTTGAACAGACTTTGAGAGACAGTGGAAGATAGAAGGTCATGGTGTGCTGTGGTCATGGGGTCACAAAAAGTTGAACATGGCTGAATGAATGTACACCAGTAAAGTAGAAGGGAGGTAGTAGGTTCCCTTTGACTGAGGTTCTTCCAACCTAGGGTGAGCATTTGTTAGGGGTGACTAAGAAGCAATGTCTTTAGACCAATGGCTTCTGAGGCACCTCTCAAGTCATAGATTCAATTATTCAATGTGATTTTCAGTTGTCTAGTCAAGAAGGTAGTGATATGGGTCATCAGATTATAAGTTTAAAGTTGGAAAGGTCCTTTGAGGCCACTTAGTCCAACCCTCTCATATTACAAATAAGGAAACGGAGACTAAGAATGGTTATTTTGCTTTCCGAGGGTCACAAAGGCAGTAAGGAGCAGAGGCAGGATTTGAAATCAGTGCCTTGTGATTCCAAATGCAGCACTCTCCACTGTATCTATCTTTCCCAATGAAAAAGAAAGAGAACAATTTGTGAATGAATGTGTAAATTGTAGAAGTTTATAGGAGGAGGGGAGTTTAGAGGACAGTGTCCAGTCATCCATATGGTGGAGAAATCTCTATTCTAGGTGGAATAGCATAACTTGGCAAATCTCTGACCTTTCTTTCCATGGCAGGCTCTTCCACTGCTGGGCAGCCCTATTTTTATGTGAAGAAGAGAGGTTACTACAAGGTGGGATGAGAGCAAATATATCAATTTTTAAAATGACAAGGAAGTAGAGTCTGTCAGCTATCAGCCAATCACTTGCCTTTGATTCCTGGGAAAATTCTAGACTGTAATTAAAGGGGTGGTTAGTGACCATTTTGAAAAGGAAGCAGCAATCATAAAGAGCCACCAAAGCTTTATCAGGTCATGCTAGACTAACCTTATTTCCTTTTTGATGGGCCTTCAAACAAGTAGGTCAGGGGAATGTGGTAACTAAATTATCTCAAGTTTGACAACTTTTGATAAAAAATCTCCTGCTATTATTGTAGACAAGATATGGGCTAGATAATAGTTCAGTTAAATGTATTCAGGCCTGGTTGAATAACTGGACTCAAAGAGTAAGGAGATTTCTGGTGGGATGTCCCAGTGATCTATGGCTGTTCTTGTGCTTTTGAAAATCTTCAAGGATAGTTTCCTTGCAGCTGACATAAGATAGGAGGGTAGCTAACCATATCAAAATATATTGGCAGGCTAGAACGTTGGGGGAAATGTAATAGGATGAAATTTGTAATCATTTTCATAAGTACAAAATGGAAGAACAAGAGTTAGATAATTTGTCTGAAAAGAATCTTGGTTAGAGCAGCTAGATGACACAGTGAATAGAGCACAAGTGCTGGAGTCAGGAGGGCCTGAATCCAAATCTTGTCTCAGACACTTATTAGTTGTGTGGCCCTGGCCAAGTCACTTAACTCCCACTGCTTCCAAAAAAACAAAAATGGACCTTGGTTTTAGTGGGTAAAGAGCTCCTTATGGGTCAGCAGTGCCAAAGTTCAGTCAGATTAGCCAATGCAGTTTTGTGTTGCATTAAATAAGACTAAACTTCCAGAAACAGGGAAGTTTACAACCCTGAACAGACTATTTCTACAGTATTCTTTAGTTCTGGGTGCTGTACTTTAGGAAGGACAAAGGTAAGTTGGGGGGGGTGTCCAGAACAGAGCAACTGGGATGGTGAAGAGTCTTCACTCCACGTCACATGAGCGTCATTTGAAGAATAGCCTTGGTTATCCTGGAGAAGAGAACAATCCTTGGGGACATGATAGCAGTTGTCCAGCATTTGAAGGGATGAGAAAGGAAAGAGGGCCCAGACGTGCTCCGTTTTGCCCCAAATGTAAGAACCAGGAGCAGTGGGGGCAAGTTGCAAGAAATCATATGGCTCTTTAGGTCTAATGTTAGGAAGAACTTCCTAATAGAGAAAGCTGCTTTGGGTTAATAGTGAGTTCCCATCACTGGAGCTCTTCAGACCAGAGAGGTGATTTCTTGTTGGAGATCCTGTTGAGAGAATTCTTCTTCAGGCATAGGTTGGGCTAGGCTCATTCCACCTCTGAGATTCTGTGGCTCAGAGTCTTCCATAGTTTTAGCCAGAGATCTGTCCCCCCAAACTGCCACTACATGTTCCAGTTATGGTTTCTCTCCTCCTTCCTCATGATAATCCTTCACTTGTTCAAGACAGAACTCATGTCCCTCTGAACACCTATCATCCTCAGACTAAACATTGCTATTCCTTCAATTGGTTTTCATCTGCCCCCAGCCTCAGTCCCCCACTATCCTTCTTGTCCTGCTTAGGAGGCTCTCTACTCGGTTAAAATCCTTCATAAAATGTTGGTATCCAGTTTCAATATAAGTCCCTTAATTAACCTCCAGTTCTTATTCTCTCAAGTGGAAATAATACCTGACCTAAGACTATTCAGCATAGTGACTGAAAGCTGCCTTGGAGCTGTGTGTTAAATAGCCAAAGAGCAAATACAGATGCCCATGGTCCTCTGTTGGAGACTCACTTCCAAGCTGATGTGAACCATTCATAGTTTCTTTTGCAACCCAGTCAAAATATGTTTGGATTCTTCTGGAGCTGTGTGACTGTGGGTAAGTCACTTTATGGTCCAAGGAGTCTCTAAGACTAAAAGTTACATCAGTTGCTGACCTGTTTCAATAAAGAGGGAGACAGAATGGGAGGGAGGCAAGACCAATTTTCAAAGTCAGACTCAGTGTGTTAATTTGAGCTGGTGGGATCGCTCTCCTCATTGACAAGAGTGTTTTCCATCCTGTTTGCCTGAACGGATTGGAGGCCTGTTTTCTCCAGACCAAAGCTTTGATCTCTGGCAGCCCCCACGTCCTATGGAAGCAGTTTTGTCCCACTTGGCCTTGAATGGACTGGAACTGACAGAAGCCCTGGCGTTCTGCAAACTAATTGCAGTGCATCGCAGCGAGTGTCGGGGAGGCTGCCTGCTAACATCACCGTTCAGTAATTGGTCCATTTGCATTGTCACAGGAGTTTATCAACATCCCATCTCGTCTAGGTACCTGTTTCTTTATTCATAACTCGCTGGCATCCTCCCTCCTCTCCTCCGTCTTCTAACCCCTTTATTTTCCCCTCAGTGCTCAGGGAGGTAGCTCACTGCAGACTCTGTGGCTGAGATGCTGAAGGTCAAAGGTGGGGAGGGTGATGCTTTTCCAGCCTGCCACCTGCTTTCCCCTGGCTGGAAATTGCATATGCATCACCCAGACTGAGGTGTAAGGAGGTGAGCTGCCTGCCCAAAGCAACTTGGACTTGGGCAGACCTGCCAGCTCTGTCATGTCAGCTCCCATCATGGACGTGGCAGATGAACAACTCATATTTGGGGTCTTCAGGTTGAGAGCTGGAAGGGACCTTGAAGGCCAGATCTGATTGCAGAATAATAAAATCTAGAGCCTCTCAATCTAAAGCATTTATTTTATAGATGGGGAGCTGGAGTGACAGAAAGATAACAGGGATTTGCTTGATCACATGCTCCATGGTACCATTTTATAGATGACAAAATTGAGACCCAGAAAATGGGAAGAAATTCAATTAAAACCGCAGGGGTTATTAGAAGCAGAGCTGAGATTCAAATCAGTTTTGAGTTTTAGAGATTCCTTAGGGGGTTGAAGGATAAAATGACTTACCCATAGTCACACAGCTCCAGAAGAAGGATCAAACACATTTTGACTGAGGGTGAAAAAGTAGTCATGAATGATTCATATCAACTAGGAAGGAGGTCTCCAGTAGAGGACCACAGGGATCTATACTTGGCCCTTGGCACCAAGTGCCCTCTGAGTATGAAGCCAGTAGTTAGGTTATAATTAGGGTAATTTTGATTTATAGCTAAAAGGAACATTCAAGGTCATCAAACCCCATCTAATTTTGTTGAAAAAGAAACTGAGGTGTTTGAGTGACTTGTCTGTGTTCACACAAGTAAGAAGCAGAGTCAGAATTAGAATCCAGGAGCCTTAACTACCAAGTTAGTACTTTCTAGCATATCACAGTGGTCCTCCCTGCCTCAGGGACAGTTGTTTCTCGGAATGTGCTCTGGGAAAAAAAACAAAAAAGGCATATGAGAACATAAAGTTTGCTTCTTGATTTTTGAAAGTCTCTCTAAGTCCTTCTTCTTCTGCTGCTTCTCAATCAGGGTTAAGTGACTTGTCCAGGGTCACCTCAAGTCCTCCTGACTCCAGGGCTGGTGCTCTATCCACTACACCACTAAGCTGCTGCTCGTCTATATCATTCTTTAAGATAAACTTAAATTAAATTTTATCTTCAAACAAAGATCTACCTTCTCTCTCTGCCACTTCCCCCACCCTAGTCCCCAAATTGAGAGCATGAGAAAAAAAAAAAAAACAAACAAACCTGTTACCTGTATAGTCAATCCAAACAAAATTCCCTGTTGGCCATGTCCAAAACAATATTTGACTTGTCCTGCATTCTGATCTTTCACCTCTCCCTCAGGAGGTGGTGAATATGTTTCCTTATTAGTCCTCTGGAATCCTGGTTGGTCATTATGCTGATAAGAGTTCAGCTCAGTCTATAACAAAACTTGTTCATCCCCCACGTGTGAGCTTCCTCAGATTCCTATTCTTGACCACCTCAGGAAGAGCTCTAAACTGTAGTTCTCTTGCTCCAACCTCTCCCTCTTTTCTTTCCCTCCTATTTCCCTCTTAAGGGAAATGTGTTTCTATCCACAACTCTCTGCATGTGTATCCTTCCTTTTTTGACTGGTTTACATCATTCTCCCGCAGTCATCTTTCAGCTTCCATTTGAAAACCTCTAGAAATGGGGAGGGGGAAGCAATCCCATTACTTCTGGTACAATTCTGGGCAGTTCCAAGTGTTAGGAATGTTTTGAGCCTCAGTAACTTCACCTCTACCCTTCATTGCTTCCAATTCTGCCCTCTGGAGCCAGACTCAGCAAGCTTGATCCTTTTTCTATACAGCAGCTTCTCAAATGTTTGACGATGAATATTGTATCTCTATTGTTTCTTCACCTGATCCTGATAGAGTTCTCCAGTTTTCTAGTCCCTGTACCCTGTGGGCGTGCTCTAGTTTCTTGGTATCAATCCTGAAATGCATTGCCTTGACCTAAGCACAGCTTCTAGCTATGGTCTTACCAGAAGATCATAGAACTTTCCTTTTGAGTGTTCTGGACAGTGTGCCTCTTTTAAGGAATCTTCAGCTCTTTCTACCTGGAGATCATCATCTCAACTCTTCCATTAAGACGCCATGTGGCCTTTCCAAAGCTGTATACCTTCTCTGATCTCTAGTTTTCTCCTTTGTGTAAAGTTGGGGAGTCACAGAAAGAGATTAATTTCTCTACAAGGTTTCTTCTGGCTGAGACATCCCTGACAGGTCCTAGATGTTGGAGAGGAAGGCTCTTGGAGGGTTAGAGTCACATAAATGTACTTAAAAATTATGTTTGTTGAATAATGATGTTCATTTAGACTTTTAAAGTTGGCAAAGTGCTTTATGTGTGTAAGCTCACTAGACCCTGCCAGTCAACCTGTAGTGTTGGTACTACAAGTATCAACCTACCTCTAAAGCTTATAGCCGTGTGATCTTGGACAAGTAATTAATCTCTCTGAGCCTCAGTTTCCTCACCTGTAAAATGAAAAGGGTTGAATGAGATGGTTTCTGATGTTCCTTCTAGCCTTAGACCTAGGATCCCTGTTTTACAGATGAGGAAAGTAAAGCTCAGTGTTTGTAAACAATCCCCCTCTTTGATCATATGACTTACAAATGTCCAATGCAGGATTTGAACCCATCTCCCTGGATTCCAAGGCAAGAACTATTTAGCTGTTATCTTTCAAAGGCAAACACCAATGTTTGTTAGACATACAAACATTATTTAAGTGATGTCAATATGCCAAGATTTATATCATCTTGCTTGTTGTCTTGGAACATATGTGGTGACTTTTGTCCAAAGGACCAAATGAGCCACCTAGAGTGGGCATTGCTTTGCCTCTTCTTCCTGACCCTCAGTTAAGTCTCTGGTGTGTCTCTGGGAACAGACTGTTTGTCTCATGGGCTGGAACAAAAGGAGACCATTTGTTTCCTGATAAATGAGCTGTTACTCTTGCTTTCTGTCTCCTTTTGACACCTGGGGCGGTATTGGTGAGAGAATGGAGTGGTGCATCTTAGTAGATTTCAACAAATATATAATTACTTACAAATATATATGTGCTTTCTGAGTTGTGGCCCCAAGTGCCAGGTAGGCCGCCTCATTCCTCTATGGCCCATTAGGTAGAACACATGTAGTTTATCATACGTGATGGAAGGGCTGGAGGTACAGCCTCCAGGGGAGAAAGAGAGAGGACCCTGTTTTCTCTAGCCAGCCCACCTCTTGTCCTTCTGCTCAGCCTGCTGAGCAGGTTGCTAATTAGATCTAATTGGAATGTATCTTATTCCACTAGGGCTAGGGCTGAGATGGCCAGTGCAGCTGGGCTAAATCGCCTGACAACTGGCAGTTGATCAATGTCCTTATTGTTTTTTGTGTGGTAGTCTAGATTTGAACTTGTAACCTGGAAGGGAGAAGGCTTTGCCTCTATCTCTTGTCTCTTGGGTCCATTTGTGAAATGTACATGACCTTTCTGAGGTGAAACTTGGAGAGTCCATGAAACATCTGATTCTTGGGTTGCCATGACGTAGGTTGGCCCAAAGGAGTTTCCACTTTCCAATCAATTGCTTGGTGGGTCCCTTTGGTCAGTGGTGGTGGTAGCAGCAGTGGAGGGGAATAAGCAATGGAAGATGCTGTTTCTTGAAATGCCCCATTAGTCCCAAATATGGAGACTCTTATTCAGTCCTGGACTTATTGGGGTGCCCCTCTGGAATGGAGAGCAAGTATCTGGCTCTGTCAAGAATGTAGCTTGTGCCTTCATGTTTTTTTCTAAGAGATCAAAACTATTTCCTGTTCTTAATCTTCATGCTTCCCTTGGCCACAGTGGGTGAGACCCAGGGACAGCAACTAGACTGAAAATTAGAGAGACAAGCACTATGTGATTGTGCTATCATCCCAGGCCATGGTGAGCTGGGTATTTTGTATTTTGGCTAATTGTAGACACCCAGCTTAGGGTTTATTTTTCTCATTATGTTTAAAACCCTCCAGTGGTCCAATATTGTAATTTTCTAAGTGGCTCCATTTCAGCTCAGCTAATTGAACTGATCCAAGCTCATTTTGAAAGATTTTTTTCCCCTTTCCTTTTTCTACTGCTTCAGTCACTGGTGAAAGTCTAGACAAGCTGTCAATCACCCACAATAGCTGACTGTACTGGAATAATTTAAGTTTACACAGCTCTTTCATTCTGGCATTCATACCCTCCTCCATGTTTTCATACTGAGCAGAGAGTGATTTGTGGGGTGGAGTCACCAGAAATCTCAGTAATGGAAGATAGGGCTCCAGGACTAGCTTTGAGATTCTGAATTCCTGAGGTTTTGATCAAATGATTTTATGTTGCAATAACCCAAATGGATAGAAATTGACATGCATCTACAAACATAGGGTCATAGATTTAGGGCTATCTGGGACCTCAGAGGCCAGCTTTTCTCCTTCCTTCATTTTACTGAAGAAGAAATAAAGGACTAGGGAGGGAGAAGGATTTACCCCAGATTGCTCATTGGATCATAATGTTCCCTTTAGAATGGGAACAGGCCTAAGGCATTGTCTGTTTCAACATTCTTACTCTACAGATGAGGAAATTGAAGACCAAGGAGGAGTAAATGACTTGCTCTGGATCACACAGGGAGAGCCTGAGGCAGAATTAGATCTTGTTTCTTCCTGGCTCAAAGTCTTACACTCTATCCATTAGGCTACCAAACCTTATACTTCCCTTTAATTCTATGTAAGATCTTAAAAACCCATGGAAGTCTGAGAATAGTATAACACATATGTGGCAGCAATTACTGATAATATTATCCCCATTTTACAGATGCAAAAACTGAGATTCAAGGAGGTCAAATCCTTTGTCCAGGGTCACATGGCTAAGTGATAGTCTGGCTCCAAATCCAGCACTCTATGCCCTACACCATGTTGTCTTTATCAGTAACTGTTCAGTTAGAAGTCAGATATATTTGAAGGCTGAGCACTCCATTTGGGAAACTAAGCTGGTGTTCTCTCTTGCAGTGAAGCCTGAATGGGGCTTCTCTGGAACCTTGGACTCTGAAGTTCCCCTCCACAGAAAGCCATTGGAACACTTGAGAATCTTCCTGGGTACATTTTCTTAGAGACTGGTCATGCTTCGTGGCTTCTCCCCCCTTCCTTGTCTTTTCTTCTAAGAGTTAATTACCTTCAACTATTGAAGTTCCTTCAACTGTTTCTCCTATGGTATTTTCTACAGGTCTCTCTCACCATCCTGATCCCCTTTCTTTGTGTGAATCACAGCTTGGTAACATCCATCTGAAAATTGGCTGACTCAGCCCTTGGTCAATTTTTTTCTTGGGTGGATTGTAGGAGGGAACTGCATTGACTTTCCATAAATTATCCTCCCTTTTTCTTTCCCTCCTCTCTTTCCTAATGTTCCTCATATCCCACCTCCATGAGAGACCATCCTCATCAACAAACATTCCCTGAGAACATACTGTTTGTAGGACATTGTTTGACACTTGCTCTCAGGCAGCTTACAATCTGGTACCCATAGCAGACTTTTATATAGGAGTTTCAAGTTTGAAACATGTTAAATACATGATATAATTTAGATCCTCTTGACACCTTGTGATGTAGTATCTAATATTTTTAGTAATTCTAGTACTAGTCCTAGTGTAACACCTAATATATTTTCTTGTGAAATATTATTAGTGATTATATAAAAACAATGTAATTATTCCCTTTTATTATTTTGTCACTTAAGTTTCCAAGTATATCTGTTCTCTCTCTCCTACTCAGAGAACGTGACAAAAAATAAAAGAAATAAAGATGCTATTAAGCCAAAATGGCCAACCCATCACCTGACAATGTATGCAATGTTCCCCACCCCTCATCCCCCACCTCTGCCAAGATGGGAGGGAGGTATATATCCCCTCTCTTAAGAGTCTTCCTTGGTCATTGTGTTCAATCTCTTTTGTTATTGTAACTAGAATTCTTATAGTTTCTAACAACTTTTTTTTTTTCTAGCAAAGTCATTTAGATCTCTAGATTGATAGTGTATTCAAATAAAGGTCTTACTATGTGCCAAGTACTACAATATGCACTGAGGATGTAGCATAAGAGGACAGACGATCCTTGATTTCAGAGACTTTATATTCTACTAAATGAAGACAGAATCAAAAGGGATGATGGAAACCAGGGGAAAGTGACTTTCCTGGGACTGCATGGCAACACATGATAAAGTTCGTATTTGAACCCCAAGCCCCATGTGTGGAACATTGAGAAGAGACAGGGCAGGGTCCTTGCTCACGTGGAGCTCTCAATCTGTGGTGGCAGAAGATGCCCTTAAGACTATATGCTAGGGTGGGAAGGGCAGCTTGTGGATAGAATATTGACTAGGTCAGAAAGACCTGGCTGAATCCTTTCTCAGACTCTTATTATCTTTGTGACCTTGGACAAGTCATGTAATTTTTCAAACTCAGTTTCTTCATCTTTAAAATGAGCATAATAACTTCTTCCTCATAGGGATGTTTTGCAGACTGAATAATATGTGGAAATATTTTTTGTGAGTCTTAAAGGGGGTAAATAAATACTATTATTACCATCATCATCATCATCATGTAAGATGATGAGCTCAATTAATTCATAGTTCATGAGGCAGAGGAAAGGGCATGGGACTTGAGATCAGTGGAAAGACATGTGTTCAAATCCCAGCTCTCCTCCCTACTAGCTGAATTGTCTTGGGCAAATGTTCAGTCTCTTTGAGGTTGTTTCCTCAACTGTGAAGAGGGAGGATTGAATTAGATGACTTTCTAGCTCCAGACCTAGGAACATATGAAGAAGTAAAGGGCAGCCACCATGGACAGAGACAGGCCAGAGAAGAGAAGGAGGCCATCCAGAGCAATTGAAGCACTTACCCCCTCCTCACTACCTTTTCCCCTACCAGCTACTCAGATACCACCTTCATGATGACTCTCCAGTCAGGGCCATTATAAGTAGGAGGGATCATCGAGAAAGGTGTTTCTCCTTGGGCACAAGAAAGGGGGCTTAAAGAGTCATGGTGCAGAGAGCATCTAACCCAAAGTCCATTTCCTAATTCCCAGTGAATACAAGGCTACAGAGGGCATTGAGGTCGATGCTGCAAATCAATGATTTTGTAATCTTTAAAGCAAGAGAAATATTAGGATCAATATTGCATTTACAATGTTTACTGCATGGAAATAACTGACATTTTGCTGTGCTTCCTCTGTCATGCCTCTATATTAATTTAATACACATTTATTAAGTTTTTCCTGAATGCAGAACACTATGACAGGCAAAGGTTAGGTAAAGTTTAGTTCCCAGTGAGTTTAGTCTAATGGAAGGATGATAGAGCTCAAATAGAAATTCAATTCACAAATGTTATCAAGCACCTGGATATGGAAGTTCTGTGCTAGGAAAAATGGGGATGACACACTGTCCCTGCCCTCATGGTGCTTGTAGTCTAGAAGGACATTTTGACTATAATTTTTTTAAATGGTTCAGTAAATACTTACTGAGAAGCCTTACTGTGTTCAGAGCAGCATGCTATATCCCTGGAGAAATACAAAGCTTGGGTAAGAAACAGTCCCTGCCCTCATAGCACTTACAGTCTAGAAGGGGTGGGGGAGACAAACACCAATACAGCATTGGTTGAATTTTAAAAACATTTATTAAACACCTGCTATGCCAGGCACTATGCTAAGCACTGGGGATACAAAAAGAGGCAAAAGACAGTTTCTGCCCTCAAAGAGCTTACAATCTACTGAAGGAGACAACATGCAAATATATACAATGCAAGATGTAGGTAAAATAAATAAGAGGTAATTAACTGAGGGAAGGTATTGGAGTGAATAGGGATTAGGGAAAGCTTTCTACAGAAGGTGGGGTTTTAATCAGTACTTAAAGGAAGTTAAAGAGGTCAGTAGTTGGAGTGGGGGAGGGAGACCCTTCCCAGAGATAATGCCCAGAGTGTCCTGTCCATGGAGCCTGGAGGTCAATGTCACAGGGCTGAAGAGTATGTGTTGGGGAGTAAGGTGTAAAAAACTGGAAAAGTAGGAGGAGGCTAGGTTATGAGGGGCTTTGAATACCAATCAGAGCATGTTCTATTTTCTCCTGGAGGCAATAGGGAGTCACTGAAGTTTAGAGTGTGTGTGTGTAATGATCAGACCTTCTTGGGAAAATCACTTTAGTGGCTGAATGGATTGGAGTGGGAGAGACTGAGGACAGACCCATCAGCGCTTATTGTGATAGTCTAGACGTGGGGTGATGAGGACCAGTACCAAGATGGGGAAAGTGTTAGAAGAGAGTGTATTTGAGACATGTTGCAAAAGTGAAATCAACAGGCCTTGGCAACAGCTTGGTTAGAAGTGAGAGAGAATGAGGGATCCAGGCTGACTTATAGATTGTGGATTTGAGGGACTGGGAGGAGGACATTACTCTGTACAGAAATAGGAGGGTAGGAGTAGGGAAGGGTTTAGGCAGAAGACAATGAGTTCTGTTTTGGACATATTTGATTTAAGATATCTACCAGACACCCAGTTTGAGATGTCTGAAACACAGTTGGAGATGTGGGATTGGAGGTCAGCAGAGAGTTTGGGGGCAAGAAAGGTAGATTTAAGAATCACCAGTATATAAATGGTCATTAAATCCAGGGAAATGATGAGATCACCAAGTGAAGTAGTTATAGAAGGAGAAGAGAAGAGGGTCCAGGGCAGAATCCTGAGGGAATCCTATGGTTAGAGAGTGGGATCTAAAGGGTGATCCAGGAAAGGGGACAGAGAAGGAGTGGTTAGAAAAGTAAGGGGAAATCCAGAAGAGAGGGGTAGCCTGAAAACTTAGAGAGAAGAGAGTATCAAGCAGTACGGTCATCAATAGTGTCAAGGGCTACAGAGAAGTCAAGGAGAATGAAGACTGAGAAAAGACCATTATGGAGACTAATCTCAAGGGGAGGAAGAATTGTTCCCATTGCCAGCCATGGAGAAACTAAGGCTTAGAACCCTTGTTGACCTAAGTGACAAAGAACTATCTCATTTTGATCTAAGCCCTAGTTTTTCAACATCTAGCTAGTAACAGTGAACATTTATATAGCACCTACTACATACCAGCTGCTGCGCTAAGAACTTTGTGATCATTTTATCATTTGATCCTCACAACAACCCTGGGAGGTGGGGTAGGGGCTATTGTTATCCTCATTTCCAGAAAGAAACTCAGGCAAACAGAGGTTGAATCCCTTGCCCAGGGTCGCACAGCTAGTAAGTATCTTAGGCCAGATTTGAACTCAGATCTTCTTGATTCCAGGCTCAGTGTTCTACCCACTCAATGATATAACATTATTTATTTATCTCTCTGCTGATTAATGACTATTTCTGCTGACGGCTCCTTGAATTTTATATTCCAAGTAAAATCCCTGAAGTGAAGGTGCGTTGCCTTTCTTGGGGGCTCAGTCTGTTTTTGTTTAGTCATTTTAATCATGTCTGACTCTTTGTGACCCCCATTTGGGGATTTTCTTGACAGGTACTAGAGTCATTTGCTAATGCCTTCTTCAGTTCATTTTACAGATGAAGAAACTGAGGCAAGCAGAGTAGCGTCACACAGCTGGTATGTGTCTGAGGCCAGATTTCGACTTAGGAAGATGAGTCTTCCTGTCTATAGGCCTGGCAGTCAGGCTATCCTCCATGCCACCCAGCTGCCCTAGGCTTACTAGGCTCAAGTTTCCTTGTGTGTAAAATATGAAGGATGTAGATTGGCTCCAAGCCCAGTTTCAGATCTAATCTATTATTCTATTTATATCTCATGATATCATCTCTCATGATTTTATTACTATCTCTTGCATCTTCCCCCTTCTTTCCACTTGTAGGACCAAGCCCCTCACTCAGACTTAGATCACCTTTGGCTCTTCTAATGACCTCCTAATTAGTTTCCTGGCCTCTAACCTTTCCCTTCAAGTCAAGTCAACAAGCATTTGCTAAACTCCTACTAAGTGCCAGATACTCTCAGTGCTGGAAATACAGAGAAAATAAAAATAGTCCCTGACCTCAGGGAGTTCACATTACAATGGGAGAAACACCAATCAAGTTACTAGGTCAGAACACAATACAGACAGGATAAGTTGGGAATGGTAACTAAATGGGAAGGCATTAGCATGAAGGAGAATTGGGAAAGACTTCTTTCAGAAGGCATGAGTTTAGCTGAGCATGGGAAGGAATCCAGGGAAGGAAGAGATGGAGATGAGGGGAGAGAGCATTCTGGGCATGAAGGACAGCCAGAAAAAATTCAGAGTCAAGAGACAGAGCCTCCTGTGCCAGGATCAATAAGTACCAGTAAGCCCAGTGTCACTAGATTGTAGAGCATATAAAAGAGAGGTAGGAAGGAGCCATCCATCCAAAACAGCTGCCAAATTGATATTCTGATCATGACTCTCCCCTTGTCAAGAAACCTCAATAGCTCCCAGTTACTACTGGGATAAAATCCAATTCCCAACCTCCCTGGCGTTTAAAGCTCTTTCCAAGCCTGAATTATCTTTCCAGGGTGGTTGAATTTTATTCCCTCATATCATATTCTTTGTTCTAGACAAGCTAGTCTATTTGTTGTTTCTTCTACATCTACATTCCATCTCCTTCATCTATCTATGCCTCTGAACCTGTGGTTTCCCATGCCTGGAATATTCTGTGCCCCTCATCTCCATCTGGGAGAATCCTTCATTTCGTTCTGGGCTCAGCGCAGGTGCTAAGTCTTTCATTGGGCCCTTCCTGTCCACATTTCCCCCTTGCTCACTTCCAAGGTCCCATCCTTTGCCTTCCACCATGGTGTAACATTTTCACAAAGTATGGTCTCCAGACAAGGGAGTGTGGATGGCTTATTGCAGCCTGGCCCCACTATTGCCAAACCCACTTACTGTTCCCTTTTCACTTGAGAGAAACCCAACTGAAACATTCCTTGCACTCAGCTTTGAGATTTGCATTGGTGTGAGACACATCTGTAATATTTCCTTTGATAAGTGTTGAATACATCCAAGTATGAGCCAGGAATGCTAAACTGGTAATAGCTTCCCCAGAATTTTCTTTCTTGCTGTTGGGCCTCAAGTTTTTGGATCTGAGCTCAGGAAGAGAAAGTATGCTTTATCCCTCCTCCCCATCAGTTGGGCCTCTACCTCTTCTCCAGGCTGTTTCCTCACCAGGCTAGCCTCTGAATGTTAAGAGAGAAAACTGTATTTCCCTGTGGTTGTCATGAACATGAAGTCACAACTGCTTCATGTTCCAGGTCAGGTAAACATTTGCGTTAGACACTGCCAACAAAGGTCTCAAGGGTCCGCTGAGGCACTCGGACAACTCTGGGCCTTGGCATCAGCCTTCCTATTGAATTTCTTACTGAATTTCCAGGTCATTCTATCTGACCTGTAGCTGACTTTTTTTTTTTTTGATAGTTCTGTGCGAATAAGCTGAACTGTCTTTTATGCTATTGGGAGATGCAGTTCCTAATACGAATGTGCACTCCATGAGAGCGGGGACTCTGGACTTCCTTTCTGAGTTATTCATGCTTAGCACAAGTGCTTGGCATACAATGAGTACTTAAGCAATGCTCTTACAAGTCAGGCCAACAAACTTTTAAGCATCTGCTACATGCCAGCCTCTGTGCTAAACTCTGGGCATACAAAGAGAAACAAAAACAGTCTCTGCTCTCAAGGAGCTAGCCATCTAATGAGAGAGACTATGAAAAACAACTATGCACGACTTATATGAGTCATTGGAGATGATCTACAGAGAGATAGCATTAACATTAAGGGGCACAGGGAAAGGCCTCAGGGAGAAGATGGGACTTCAGTTGAGACTTAGAGGAAGCCAGGGAAGTTAGGAGGTGAAGATGAGGGGGGAGAGCATTACAGACATTGGGGACAGCCAGCGAAAAAGCAAAATGCAAAAAAGAGTTGAGAAATGGAGTATCTTGTGTAAGGAACAGTCAAGAGGTCAGTGTCACTGGGATCATGGTGTACATGGGTGGGAGTAAGGTCTAAGAAGATGGGTAAGATAGGAAGGGACCAGGTTATGAAGGGTTTTAAATGCCAAACAAAGGATTTTGTATTTTATTCTGGAGGGGATAGGAATCATTTGTTCATTCATTCATTCATTCATTCAAGGGTCTTATGAAATCTGCTTAGAAGGGCAGACAGAGCCTTCAAATGATGTTGAGTATATTTTTACAGAGGAAACAGGGAGGCATTGACCTCTTTCTCTTTATGTGTCATATATTCCTTTTCATAATGAAAGCTCCTTCAGGTCTGGGATTGTCTCCTTGGCACCTAGCACAGGACCTGGCAAATAGCTGGTGCTTAAAATGTTTTTAAATTCATTTATTCATCTATTCTTTCATGTATTCATTCATACTACCACCAGGTGGTAAGTGGCAGCTATGGGATTAGAATCCAAATCTGCTGACTCCAAGCCCAGAATGTATACTGTTTTGCCATGCATTTTCTCTTGTTCTTTCTGCAAGATCTCCCAGCTCATGTTTGACTTTTGATGCTTGTTGGCTTCGGCCTCAGTAGACCAATTGCACAGGGCAAGGATTTCTGGGGGCATCAGGCTACTGTCACCATCCTTGGCAAGAAGTGCCACACTGTTCAAAGCATAGTCCTACATCCCTTTCTGTCTCTCTTTCTTCCATCTTGGTGAATGCCTATCATCCATCAACTGAGCCATAAATCTGATCTGTGACCATTGAATGATCCCTTATGTCAGCACCACACATAGGTGCCTTATCCTGCAAGATGTTCATGTGCATCAGAATGATACTTCACTCCTTCAACTCAAATCAAAGCCCATATTTCTTCTGGTGTTGTTAGCTGATCCTGGGAGAATCCTTCCTCAGTAGATCTCACTTGCTATTGACAAATGAAGTCTCAGAATTCCACTTTTAGTGTCTAGTATGTCTGGATTAGCTTTGAACAAGTTAGCATCAGTACCTACCCTTCCCGTTATCTGAAAGTCTTGGCAAAGACATATAAGTTACCTCCAGAACCACTAACATCATTAAGGTACCAAGGATCTAAACTTTCCCAGGGATACAGAAGATGAGATCCACATTCTTTGCAGCAGTGCTTGTGTTGCTGACCCAGCAGGAAATATATATGCTTGTTCAATAAGGCTAGGTTGGACAGGAAGATCATTTGGGCCTAGAGGGGCTGGGTTTCTCTGAGAACCAGTTCCTGTGCACACTTCCCCACTCTATATACAAAAAGCATAACATTGTGAATCTGGGAAAGGGATAGTTGGAATTGCCAGCATTGGGATATTCCCTATGTTGGCTCATCCAAGGTGAGGCAATAGTAGGTCTGATTACAGTTGTGAAGGTAAGAGTTACTTAGAACCTTCCATAACTGCTTCCTGGAGAGCCAAGGAACTCTCTTTCAATTCATCATCTGGGAGTCCACTAACAGCTGATAGATTATTTTATGTCAGATGAAAGTAATTCACAATAAAGTGCAAATAAAGCTTGTCTCTTCCAGAGCATATTTACATTTTAGAAGAGTCAGTTGGTAACCCATGACTAGTTGCTAGAATAGGCAGGGAGATGTTTTAGAGCAAGGGAGACTTCCACAAGTGAAAGGTAACCAAACCACGGCTGATGATTCCCCAGGATTTGGGGAACATGGCTCCACTGGCTTCCCTAATCAGACATGCCTCTCTAGTCATTTCCCATGGCAAGTGCTCTGCTCTCCTCTTTCTTCTTTCTGTCTTTTGGTTGTTGATATTGGTTATCACCAACCAGTTATGTCCCATGCTCCCTTCTTTCCTTCCCTTCTGTTTCCCTGCTGTCCATACCTCTTATGAAACTGTCTACCCAGGACATTGTTCCTCCAATCCTACTTCAGTATGCACCTCCTCTCCACTCCTCCCCCTCATCTGTCATTTTAGGTTGAAGAAGGGAGACTCAGGGAGGGGCATGATGTCTGTGGTCAAGCATTTGAAGGGCTGCCACGTGGAGGAAGGACTCCGGAAGGCAGAACCAGGAATGATGGGGGAAATTGCAGAGGCAGATGTAGGCTTCCTGTTGAGAAAACAAAGCAAAACCAATAAAAACATAACAATACAAACACTTCCTACCAATCAGAGCTGTCCCAAAGCAGCCTGGCTGCCCTGGCAGGCAATAGTTGTCTCCCTATTTCGGGTCTTCAGGAGGAGGCTGTGTGACTACTTCTCATATTTTGGGTGGGAGGGATGGGCTGGACGAGATGGCTCCTGAAGCTCTGAAATTCGGTGACTCTCTAAGAATACAAATGTACCCACCAGGGAGTCAGTCTCATGTTTAGCTTATTCTTTCACTCCCATAATGGCCAGTTGATAGGAGAATAAAATTCCTTCATGTCAAGCATTTAATTTTTAAAAAGAGATACACAGTAAGAGAGAGAGAAAGACCTTAAAAATTGCTGTTGGCTTCTTTCATAATCTCCTAATAGAAATCACCAGCTGGGGAGAAGGTCACCACCAATACAGGCTGCTCTCCAGACACTAGGGCTCTGGAAGCAAATTGGGTGTTTGTTCCTGGTGCTCAGGAAGATTGAAGAGCTGACCCTGCCTCCCAACCAACTGTTAGTCCTGAAGGGAAGCAGAAAAATATTGACCTTTCAAACAAAACCCAATTCCTTTTTTTTAACCATAAGATTCCTGCCAGCAAATGAATTCTGGGAATAGCTTTCTAGTCTTCTTAGTGTTTTTTAAAGAACAAAATTAATCTTTAGGATTGAGGAGTACCCAGTCAGAGGAGTTTATATACATTTAAAAAAAAAAGACAATAGGATGTCGAAGTTGGGAAGGATCAGCCCTAGTCCCTCATCTTAGAGAGAAAGAAACTGAGATCTGTTGAGGGGAAGTCCCTTGCCCAGGGTCATTCGGCATGTTAAGAAGAGTGCTAAGACAGCCATGTTCACTACTCTGCACACCACAGTAGTCGTTAAGAATTCAGGATGTTTGTGCAAAGAGATGATGTGGTGTGAGAAGAATTCTGTATTAAGGCTCAGAAGACCTGACTTTGATTCTTAGATGAACTTCTTAATAGCTGTGTGACTGTAGGAAAGCTCAGACTTTAATCTCTGAGCCTTCTTTTTCTAACTTTCTGATAATTAGAACCATACATAAATAGCGCATTGTTTTTCAAATAGGTCTTCAAATAGTCTGGAGGACCTCTTCTTGGGGATGTCGGAGGCAGCTGGGTGACACATTAGAATCTTGGACTTGGAGTAAGGAAAATCTGAGCTCCAATTCTATTTCAGAAAGTTGTTGGTCTATAGAGAGCACCAAAGGGCAAGGCAGGTAGGTGGTACAGTGGATGCCAGACCTGGAGTCAGACCCCAAGTTCAGGTCCAGCCTCAGATACTTACTAACTGTGTGACTCTGGACAAGTGTAACAGCAAGCACCCTAGCATGCCTAGGGCGGCTACTAGCACAGGTTCTTAGATCTGCTTTTCTAAAGGAAAGCAACTCAAAATGGGTTAATGGTTTCACTTTAATCATTCAAACATATATCATTTACCTAGTTCAGG
>JAQQSV010002887.1:0-20265 GCA_028646515.1 Pseudochirops corinnae | reverse complement strand
CTGTTCATATCCTTTGACCATTTATCAATTGGGGAATGACTTGTATTCTTATAAATTTTCCTTAATTCCCTTTAAATTTTGGAAATGAGGCCTTTATCAGAGACATTGGTTGTAAATATTCTTTCCCAATTTTCCACTTCCCTCTTAATGGAAACATAGATAATTAACAAGGCATTAAAACAAAATATTAAAATCCTTTTTAGGACCATAAACTTAGAGTGGGAAGAGCTTCAGATGTTATCCTATTCACCTTTCTCCCTAATTTTACCAATTAGGAAACTGAAATTCAATATCACACATGCGGAGAATCAGAATACAAACTAGATCTTTTGACACTAAACTCTGCCCCTTTTCCATTCTACTTAACTTAGTCAGAGGACAAATCTTGACCATGCCACTAATGACTTCTAAGACTTTGAAGAAGCCACTTAAAATCTTTGAATCTCATTGTCTTCACCTGTAAAATAAGGAGCCTAGATTATAAGATACCAAATATTTTTTCTAGTTTTAAATCGAAGATTCCCCTCAAATTGGCTCAAAAGCTTAGCTTCAATTTTACCACTTAGAAGAAAGATCATAAAGTAGTCAGTAAGATCAAGAATATATGTGTACACACACACACACACACACACATATTTATATTTATATGTGAGTTTCTTCCTCTTGCCCTTCCTTTATCATTTTGATTGAGATGTAGGTAAATTCCAAAGTCATTATTAAATCATCCTTAAAGAAAGAATCACATTTTTATTCTAAAGGGTCCACTACCATATAGCAACAGCAAAGTCTCTGTAACTCTGGCTGATGTTACTTGGTAAAGAAATGCTAAATACCAGTAGTATTTCAAGATGAGAAGAATTGTGTTAATTAAAATGGAGAAGTTTACCATTGGTCTGGAAGCTCCAAGTTCAAGTTCCACTTGTGTTTGAATCACACTGTATGGATGACTTTAGTTAAGTTAATTAACCTCTCAGCACCTCAATTAACCACAAAGCTCCCACACTTTCAACAGCAGAGCAGACATCAATCTGCTTTGGTAGAAGGAATTTCTGATGCTACTGGAATCAGAGTTCTAGTTCCTTTTCCAGTTCATTCATGGGCTTCATCCAGAGATAGAGTTAACTCCTTCAAACTGGATATAGCATTGGGATACTTAAAAAAAAATCTTCTGGCAGTAAAGGCCAAGTGAAAAGGAAAAATCATGAACAGGAAAAAAAGTTCATCCCTATTTCTCAGAAAATGAAGCCTACTTTATTCACATTTTGATATTTGACTGGATGCTGGAGTTGACAATCATGTGAAACCCTTAAAATGACTGATGCCCCCCCACCATAATTACTCTAAATCCCCTCATTGCAACCAAATCTTGAGAGATTGTAGACTAGATGATTGTTTAAAACTCTTCCTGAGTACTCTTGTGCAAAAAGGACATCTGGGAAAATATTAAAACTCAACACATTTAGAAGCTGTTGTGTGGTAAATTAGATTCATGTTAGATTCTTGTATTACCATCACTGGGTCTTATGGAAGCATAGTATTACCTTCTTTGATAATTGGAGTTTTATAAATTTGACCCTAGTACTGTATAAAAAATCAATGCTAACTGGGTAGAATTCTGTGTCCATAATATGAGCTCAGGGACTAACCTTTATTTAGCTGGCCATGCTATTTTCTGAAGAGCTTAGTTACATTCCTTCTGTCCTGCCAAATCTTTTTGAGGTTGCCTTTCAGCAGGATTCATTATCAAGAGATTTTCATTTCTTCTTTTGAATCAATGATCTTTGGGGACTTTAGAATCTCTTTGTATTCTCTTGAAACCCATAACAAAAGATGCTTGATTTAGCAGTGCTAGAGAATTTCAACATCAGGTTAGTCATTTATGTCCATTAACAAACTCTGTTATTTCACTTTTTTTTTTTAGCAGACAGTTTGGTCCCATTTAGTTTACCTCATACTGTGTGGAGACTGATTTCCACTTGAAAAGCAAAGCTGTTTATTTCTCCTCTCATCACAAGACCTCCCCTGCTCCCTCCTTTGCTCCTAAGTACAATACCTACCTAATTTCTAGTTTCTGCCTTCCATTTCAGATTTTTACTTATCAAGGGGAAATAACAAGAACAATGAATTTCTGTGAAAGGGAAACCCTGAGACTAGGCTGCTAAATTCTTTACCAGTTTCCCCCTGCCCCCCAAACCCACTAAGCAGAAAATCTGTCAACACAGTATGGAAAACATATATCTGCTATATATTTTATAAGATTTTATTTGATCTTGATGTTATCTGTTGAGGCTGAAAGGTCAATCTAAAGCTTTCAGTTCAATAAGCTAGTCTGAAGATGAATAAACTATCATAAGTATTTGTTCTAAATAGATGGAAGAGTTTTTTTCTTAAATTGAGATACTCTTTTTTGAAGGAGAGAAAGGATTGATTGGTTACTTTCAGTTCTCATTTCAGAAAACCCAAGAACATGAACAAATCGATTTTTTTTTAATAGGAAAAGTCGGATATTTTCTGAGCATAAATAGTTGACTCTAAAACAGGACTTCTTACTCTTTTGGTGTCACTGACCTTTTTTGGTAGTCTGGTGAAGTCTGTGAACATATAAAAATATTTTTTAGGTGAAGCCAAGATGGTGGAGTAGAAACACAAACTTGGCTTGGGTTCTGACTCTAAACAATTTGAGAACCTGTAAAAAAATGACACTAAACAAATTCTAAAGCTTTAGAACCTACAAAGTGATAGAGAGAAACAAATGTCCTGCTGAAGACAGCCTGACAGGCCAACAGAAAAGGTCTATGGCAGTGCACTAGGAGCTGAGTGCAGTCCCACAGGAGCCACTAGGTTCCAGCCCCAGGGTGGACCCAACCAGCAGCAGCCAGAGCAGACTTCAGGATAGTGAATACTATCAGCTGTGAATACAGCTGTGGTGAATACAGCAGCTGTGGTGGCTTCCACACTTTTTAACCCATAAAAACCAAAGCAAAAGGCCAGTGTGGAACTCTTTTGGAACAGGGGTAGACAGAAGAGCATGGTACAGCTCTTGCCCCTGGGGTGAGAAGAGGAGAAGGCACAGCACCATGTGGCTGCCTCAGGACCCCTGGCCTGCAGATTGTGGGGGGACCAAGAGAACATTAAGAGGGTAATCACACTTGCATTGACATGCTTGGATCTGGATCACAGTCTTGGGTGGTGGTCCTAGAATGTGTGACCAGTGAACCAGAGCTTATGGGGGCTGTAGAGACAGCACCCTCCTAATAGCTATAGCAGCTGTAAAAACTCCAGCAATTTGGGACAAAGCTCTCCATTCTGGAAGCAGAGTTCTACTGTGGCAAAGAACTCAAACATCAAGTAATTGGCTGGCAATATGAGCAAGCACAGGAAGCACAAACAGACTATAGAATCCCTTTTTGGGGACAAAAAAAGGATCAAGGCATGGAATGGAAGGAAAAGAACAAAGTCAGAACTCCTGCATCAAAAGCCTACAAGAAAAATATGAACTGGTGACAGGCCATGGAGGAGCTCAATAAGGATTTTGAAAATCAAGTAAGAGAAGTGGAGGAAAAAATGGGAAGAGAAATGGGAATGATGTAAGAAAATCATGAAAAGCAAGTCAACAGCCTGCCAAAGAATATCCAAAAATACACTGAAGAAAATAACACCTTGAAAAATATACTAGGGGTAGTTAGGTGGCACAGTGAATACAGCACTGGCCCTGGAGCCAGGAGGACCTGAGTTCAAATCCAGCCTCAGACATTTAACACTTACTAGGAGTATAACCTTGGGCAAGTCAATTAACTCCAATTGCCCTCCAAAAAGCAAAAACAAAAACAAAAACAAAAAGAAAAATATACTAACTCAAATGACAAAAGAGACCCAAAAAACCAATGAAGAGAAGAATGCTTAGAAAAGCTGAATTTGCCAGATGGAAAAGAATTTCAAAAACTCACTGAAGAGAATAACTCCTTCAAAATTAAATAGATTCAGGAGAGATAATTTAAAAATTATTGATCTACCTGAAAGCTATGATCAAAAACAGAACCTATAAATCATCCTTCAAGAAATTCCCTAGGAAAATTGCCTTGATCTTTAGAATCAGAGGAGAAAATAGAAATTGAAAGAGTTCACCGATCACCTCTTGAAAAAGATGCCAAAAAGAAAATTCCTAGGAATATCATAGCCAAATTCCAGAATTCCCAGGTCAAAAAGAAAATACTGGAAGCAGTCAGGAAGAAACAACATGAGTAATGTGGAAACACAGTCATGATAACAAAAGACCTAGCAGTTTCTACTTTAAGGGAATGAAGGGCTTGGAAAATGATATTCAGGAGGTGAAAGGAGCTAGGACTAAAACCAAGAATCACCTACCCAGAAAAACTGAGTATAATGCTACAGGAAAAAAAAAATGGACATTCAATGAAAAAGAGGCTTTTCAAGCATTCTTGATGAAAAAACCGGAGCTGAACAGAAAATTTGACTTTCAAATATAAGAAGCAAGAGAAGCATGAGAATCTAAACAGGAGAAAGAAATCATAAGGAACTTATTAAAGTTGAACTATTTACGTTCCTACATGTAAAAACAATAATTGTAACTCCTAAGACTTTTCTTAGTATGAGGATAGGTGAAGGGAATATATATGTATGTATGTATGCATACATACATACATATATATATATGTATAGGAGGGTAAATGTGTATATAAATATATATGTGAGTGTGGGCATATGCATGTTCATGTATACAGACAGAAGTCATAGGATGAGTTGAATATGAAGGGATGATATCTAAAAAATAAAATTTAAGAGGTGAGAGATGAATTTATTGGGAGGAAAGGAAAGGGTGAGATAGATTAGGATAAATTATCTCATATAAAAGAGGCAAGGGAAAACTTTTATAATGGAAGCAAAGAGCAGGAAGGTGAAAGGGAATGAGATAACCTTACTCTCATTGAATTTGGCCTAAGAAGGGAATAACATACACACTCAATTGGGTTTCTCACACTACAGGAAAATAGGGGGGTAAGGCATAAAATGGGAGATGATAGAAGGGAGGGAAGATTTGGGGAGAGGGTAGCTAGATGCAAACATTTTTGAAAAGGGATAGAGTCAAAGGAGAAAACAGATTAAGTGGGGAGTGGGATAGGATGGAGAGTAGTATAGTTGGTCTTTCACAATATAACAATTATAGAAATGATTTGAATAACTACACATGTACAGCCTATATTGAATTGCTTATCTTCCCAGTGGGGGTGGGTAAGGAGGGAAGAAGGAAAAAAAATCTGAAACTCAAAGTTTTAAAAACAAATGTTTAAAAAAAATTTGTTTTCTACATACAACTGAGAAATAAGATATATGGTCACTGGGGTATAGAAAGCCATCTTGCCCTACTAGAAAGTTTAGGTGGTGGTGGTGAAGTGGGAGGATATAAGAGAGAACAGATTGGAGGAAGAGGCATTCAGTAGGCTTGCTATTTTTGGGTGGGGGAGGTGAAAGATGGAGAGAAAAATTGTAACTCAAAATTTTGTAGAAATGAATGTTGAAAACTAAAAATAAATAAATAAATTAAAAATAATTTTAGATAAAATGAAACATAGGTTTCCCAAGGAAATGAAATATTTTAAAATATAATTATCAAAATGTAAAGCAACAACAATTCACAGACCCTAGGTTAATAGCTCCTGCTTTAATGTATCCTTATTGTGGAATGATCTTCTCATAATCTTGGCCTTTTGAATATTACCAATGGGTACTAGGCAGGTAGAGAAGAGTTACATCCCCAGGCATGTATCAGTCATATATCTGGGAAGTAGCACCATGGCTAGCTCCTGCCAGCAGATCGTGGTAATTATGGACTCTTTAAACACAAGCTTCTAAGGCAGAATACTACTGGAGTTATTGACATTAGTCTATCCCATTCTGTAGAAGCAGCATGACATATTAATGTAAGAGAGAGTTGGAAAGGTTGCAGTCACCAATACAAGTGAGCTAACCTGTTATTGTGATCTTTTGGAACCCTGAGGTAATCTCTTTTTGGTAAGATGCTTATACCTCTGCAGCCTCTTTTGTCTTGAGGTGTTTGAGGTTTGCAGTACCCTGGGATAGGTGTAGTTTCCCAGGGGAGATATCATGAAAGTGCCACTTTTCTTGGATATTGGGGGCAGCTGTTGCAATCATCACTGGAATGTGATCAGAAACAATGAACAGGAGAAAATCCACTGTGACAAGAGGGACTTTTGCTGATTCAGAGATCTAATGCATATCTGAAGCAACCTCCTAAGATTTTTCCTCTGTCAGTAATAGGAGGCAAAGTGATACACACCAATGTTTCCTGGGTGGGAGAGTCTGAACTGCTTTGGGAAGTATCATTTATAGCAGTGGTAATTAAGTGGGAGCATTTAAACAAAGGCTTAGTAGAGATAAGCCAATAAAATCACAAAAACTAGGCCTTATGTTAATAGTTAGAGGGTGTAAAAATGTGAAATTATGTATGTATGTATGTCTGTGTGTGTGTGTGAGAGAGAGACAGAGAGACAGAGAGACAGAGAGACAGAGACAGAGACAGAGTGGTAGACAGAGACAGAGACACAGAGAGACAGAGATGAGATAATAGATACAGATTTCAACCAAGGTCCAGGGTATTCAAATCCAGCAATTATTCATCTGCAAATAGCTCCTGAATTATTCATCCCAACTCTACAGTCTCTCTAGTCAGACTTTTCCTTTATTTTTCCACCCTCATTATGGGAAGCTGTTCTATTACCTGGCCTAGTTATCATGCTGTTATTTAAATGTTGTATTCTATTCTTTGTGGAGATGAATGACTTGATATTTCTTTCACAAAATACTCCATCCTTCCTAAAAATTGATGGGTCTTAAGACTCAGAAATTAATAGGGGAATGGTAGACCTGGAGTCATTGGATATTATTCACAAGAGTAAAAGACAGAGGGTGCTCTATGGTGATTAGAGGACAGAATAAAGAAGGCTCTATGAGCAAAAGTGGGTAGGTACAACAAGGATAGAGAGTAGGCCAAGCCTTAGGGTAGGGCAATTAGAATTTTCTCCCAAGGCACTGAAATTTAAAGGGAATAGGATAAATTAAGGAAATTGACGGAAGTGAGGGGGTTAAGACTGCAAATGGTTAATTTTGTGAATTGAATGAACCAAACTGACTCCATTTTTTAACTCAGTTCTGGAGCTTTCTATTCAGTTTTGGGTCTTTTCCAACTTCTGTCTTGTCATAAAACTTTATTCAATTACAGAAATTGGGAAAACAATCTTATTGCTTTGTTTGAACCTGGCCCTGCATGGTTGGGAAGCTGAACCACTTTGACCTGCAATTTAGAGGCCTTTAACTAAGGACCTAGGTTATGCTGACCAGAAATCTGGTCAGATGCAAAGATGGATACCAGGAGTTTTCTCACATTTACGTATCTCAAGCAACCCATACATCTTACCTGAAAATTGGCCCCATATGGATCAACCAGTTATTGTTTCTGTGTTCCTTTTATTATATACAGATGCTTGGACAGAATGGGACATGTCTTCTTTTTTATTTCAGGGAATTGCATCTTTTTGCTGCCCCCCCCCCCCAACTTGCAAAATCCCTAAACATTTATCCACTTAGAAATCAGGTTACCTAATATTGTATCCTGGCTAATTGTTTTATTTTAATTAATTGATCTTAATTAATTGCTTTTAATGTATAAAAATCTGTCTCTCCCTGTATTTGGGAATTAGCCCTAAGCTGAGAAAGGGACCTGCTACAAATTTGTTAGAAAATTGCCATGCATTGCCTAATAAATTGAAATACTTAGAAGCTTGAACCTTTGTTTCCTGGTCATTTCATCTTTCACTTGCTATAGAACAAAAATATTTATCCCACTTAAACTCCTGATCCTGCCCTGATACTACTTAGGGAGTGGTAGAACCTCTCTGTACAAATCTAAAGGGACCTCCATGGTTTCTTCTTAAAGAGGCTGTTGTGTCTCACTGTCTCCCTACCATGGAACCACGGACAGCTGGCTACAGTCTTTCTCTCATTGAAACACTATTTCTTTCTCTTGGCATGTGTGTGTGTGTGTGTGTGTGTGTGTGTGTGTGTGTGTGTGTGTGTGTGTGTGTGTGAAAGAGAGAGAGAGAGAGAGAGAGACAGAGACAGAGACAGAGAGAGAGAGAGAGAGAGAGAGAGAGAGAGAGACAGTGACAGAGAGAGACAGAGACATAGAGACAGAGAAAGATACAGAAAGACAGAGGACATGGATAGATAAGATAGAGAGAAAAAGACAGGCAAAGCTAGGAAAAAATTAGACACAGAAAAAGAGAGATACAGTGAGACAAAGGGAGAAAGAAAGAATGTAGAATATCGTATTTTCTTTAATTAAATGTAAACTTGGTATCTGTATCTCCAGAGCCTAGCACAATGCATAGTAGAAGATTAGTAGATGCTTGTAGATTGATTGATTCTTAAGGCATGTCTCTTAAAACTTTACTGGGATCTAACAAGTGAATGCTAAAGATGCTTGTATAACAGCCCACAGTCACTACTTTTCCTGTATAGATAATACCATGTTTTATTTTCCCTGTCAAGCTTTTAGGCCAATGCTCTGTGGAGATGGTGTTACCAATATATGGTACAATTTGGTAATGGGTGGGGTTGATTACACAGCATTCTTAGTTAGGTTTTCCCCTCTGCTATGTATATTACAGTATTTTCTTTTTAAAAAGATCAACTTTTCCCTCCTTCCTTAGCAGTAAAAATGATCCTACCCTCATTATATAGCTATTGCCCTGAATTTGCAGATATAAGCACCATAGGGAACCCTGAGGGGGTTGAGGTTTCTTTTTAACTGTCACAATTTTCCTCTTTTTCTTGAGCCAGAGGGACTGACCTGGGAATATGCCAACCAGATTCCCATTAAAATGTAGAATCTCAGTGGATCTTGCTGAGCTCTTGTTCCTTATTATCATTGCTCAGATGTCAAAAAAGGACTTTGGGGATCTCATGAGGTAGCATCTTCCCTAATAGATGTTCTCTCTGCAGAGCAAAATTGAAACTTCTTTTTCTTAGTACTGTGCCTTAAACTTCATAGCATACTCTTCATTTCTTTCTATTTCACTAATGGGTCTTGGAATACAAGAATCCTAAATGAAGATGTGAAGAGCCATTGTGAATGCTACAATTCAAGGAATGACTCTCACATGGGCAGCCATGATTTTTTAAATAATAAATTGCTTCTCTGGATGAAAGGAACAAATTTAAAGAAGCTTTACACCCTTATGAGAGGGGTCCCATGATACTATTTAAATTTTCTCTTGTTTATTGTATGACTTTGAGCATTTATAAGACATTCTTTTATGAATAAGCATTCATTAAGCTCCTACTATGCACCAATGTGGCATAATGTATAGAAAGGCGGTCTTGGATTTAGGAAGACCTAGGGTGTCATTCACGCCTATGACACACACTAGTTAGATGACCTTAAGTGAGTCACTTATCCTCTCAGTGATCTATACAACTCTCCAAACTATATGCATTCCAAAGTAGGTGGCAGATGACCTGCATTGGTAGAAGGAGTTCCTCACTGAGAGTTCTCCATATGAATGGTATCAAACTCAAATAGAAACATGACTCACTAATCCACATTGCACATTGATCATTTTAAAATGTAGGATTATTTATGTTTTAGCATATTTTTATTTATGTTGTTAAATATTTTCTAATAATACCTTAATCTGGTTTGTTCAGCACTTGAAAGTATTGTGGGCTGCAGCCATGTGTTTGACACTTCTATTCTACGCTATTGAAATAGCAGGCATACTATTTATTCCCTACACTTTGGTCCCTAGGACCTGAGATGCTAAGTGAAAGCCAGAAATTGTGGGTGCTTCCCTTCTGCCCTCCACTAGTTGGCCACCCCCAATGATAGCTGCTCTTAGGTCATCACCAGGAACTCACGTTTTAGCAAAAGTGCTACCACCTGTAGTTATATTTCCTGCTTCTGAACTCAAACAGTCAGGCTTGATAGCTCAAATGGCTATCTCTGCAACATGAGAAGCAGTGGGTTCAGCTGTTGGGCAACTCTTGGTCATGCCATTGCTGGCAGAATGATACTTTATCTGCAATCACTTAGCAGGAAAACCAGGGAACCCATCTACCAGCAACAGCAGTTCAACTTCTGCCATTAGAGATGAAACAATTCTTAAAGTGCATCCAGAACCAAGGTACAGGGAGGATTTAGTGAAATTTTAAACAGTATAGGAATGGAAATGGATTAGCCTAATAGAAGAAATAAAGATGTTCTCAGTGGTAGTCATTACCATGTAACAGAGGTTGCCTTTAAAACTTCAAAATGAAGAATTGGAAAATCTGAAGACCAAGCTATAATGATTAAGATGTCTTACACTGCATGCATGTTGTTTCTTTATCTGTTACTAGCAGTCTTTTCTTTCACAACTACATGAGAGGGGGAGGATATTCCCATTTTGGAGATATGTGATGTCATACAAAATGATGGGACTAAGCAACTACCTGTGTGTTTTCATCAAAACCAACGACTGTGATAGGAATTGACGGGAAATAAATGAAATGAATAAGTATTTATTAAATGACAACTGTGTGCCAGGTGCTGTGCTAAGTGCTTTACAAATATTATCTCATTGGATACTCATAATAACGCTGTGGTATAGGTGTTATTATATCCTAATTTGACAAGTGAGGAAACTGAGGCAGACAGAAATTTAGCTACTTGCCTAGAGTCAAACACCTAGTTTAAAGTGTTACACTGGATTTGATCTCAGGTCTTCCTAACTACAAGACTTGCAGTATCTATTGCACCACCTAGATGGGTGTCCTAATGAGTATAAAGAACATATTAAATTATGGCTGGGTAATTCAAATAAACCATATTCTTAAAAAAAAAAACCTATATTCTCTGTATATAGTTTGGAGAGTTGTATAGATCACTGAGAAGATAAGTGATTCACTTAAGGTCATCTAACTCATCCAGCTCCTATCCTTATCTCTATGTGAAAGTACTGTGCTACGCACTGGTGATATAAAGAAAAATCAAAAAAGGTCCTTGAAACAGATTGGTGGCGAAGGCCCTACTACCTGGGGGTTCAGTAAAAGCCTGATGTAGAAAGTGGTACCTGATCTAAGACTTGTAAAATATTAGGATACTGAATTGAAGAGAGAGTGAATTCTGGGTACTGGAGAAAAACAACTCAAAAGAATGGAATTGGGAAATGGAGTGTAATATGTAAGGAATAACAAAATAAGGAGTTTGGCAAGACCAAAGTATGTGTGAAGTAATATGCAATAAGACTAGAAAGGTAGATTGGGACTAGGCTGTGAAGGACTTGGTAAGTGCTAAAAACAGCAGTTTAAATTTTATCCTAGGTATAATATGGAAGCATTGTAATATGCTGAGTAGGATATGATTTGGTAAGATTTGCCCTTTAAGAAGATCTAGTTGGTTTTTTTCTTGCATTTTCAAAGAGGACCTAAATGACATCACTGTGTTAGCATCAAGTTGCAATGTGTCCAACTGGGGCCGATCAGACCAATATGCCCCTGTAATGCTCTACCACAGGCCGTACACAAACAGTCCAATTGAACATTTGTGGTAGATTTTCTAAATTAGCACATCTCTAATTTCTTTTGAGCTACTCCAATTCTGCTTGACTCATAGAACACAGCACCGTCTTTTATGCAGGCACACCATGGTGGGCAGTTCCATGTATAGATGGTGTGGTGATGACTGATGAAGCATCTGTGTTTTCCTATTAATTCTTAGGCCTAAATTAGCACACACAGCAGAGAATTTATCCATACTTTGTTATATCTCAGCTTCAGAGGCTGCATTGAGTGTACAGCCATCTGCAAACAAACAAACAAAAAATCATGCACCAACTCTCCCTCCACTTTAGTCTTGGGTTAAATAATTTAACTTGAAAGTCTATTTGGGAGCTATGTAGAGATAGATTGGAGAGGAGGAAAACTGGGAGCAAGGAGACCAAATCCGGAGCTATTGAAATAGTCTAGGGGAGGGATGATTATGAAGGCCTGAATTAGGGATGTGTGTGTGTGTGTGTGTGTGTGTGTGTGTGTGTGTGTGTGTAAAAGAAGGGAACATGCAAGATTTGCTGTAAAACAGTGATAGTTATTGGATATGTGGGGTAAAGGAAAGTGAGGAGGTGAGCATGATGCCAAGGTTGTGAACATGGGTAATTAGAAAATTATAGTATCCTCAATTTTATCACCTATTTCTAGTAACATGATTTTTTTGGGAAATGTAAAAAGTTTAATTTTGGTTATGTTGAGTTTGGGATGTCTATAGGCATTCAGAGGGAACAGAATGAGAAAAGATGAAGAGGTAGAACTTATCACAAATAGAGAAATTGAGAATTTAAATCTCTGCCTTTATCTTGGTCATTACTTCCCCTCAGACTGAATGAAACAGACTAAGATCCTGAGTGCCCAATCATTGGGAACAGTGATGCCCTCCACACCACTGACCATGCTTCTTATTTGGTCCCTTAGCTATCAATTAAGGGAGTAACTACTGTGAAGAATGGACATGCCATCCCACCCATTACCAACATCAAATGCTAACCAGCTGATGACTTGAAAACCCAAGAGCCCTAAGAATAGCACCATCCTCCTCTCTTCAACCTTGATCACTGGCCATGCTTCCAGACCAGCTCCTGATGCCATCATCCAGGAAAGTCAACCTATGGAGAAAGGGATAACCATGACATTAATGGTCAAATAACAACAATAAAAAGGCAGGCAAGCCTGCCTATCTGAAGTATGAAGGTAAGCCTGATGGAGAGAATGGAGGCAGTATACAAAATTTAAGCAGCCATTTCCCATCAGTTCCCAAAGGACACTCCTCAGTATCCTGGGCTGAAGAGATCAACAATATCAGTGGCCCTTAAGTCATCAGCCCTGCTTCTGACCCAGCCCCTACCCACTATCCATGAGAAGTGACCTGGCAACAGCTTTTGTATAAGATATAGTCACTACATCAGTAGTCACAGTTACTGAAGAAATAGAAAGAAAAGTTCTTACCACGAATGTCTGTCACTGTCAAATGCTTCAACAACAGAAATGGAAATGGTCTCATCAGTGGAAATGACAGCAAAGAAAATGTCCTATTTTCTACTTTGTTGCTATACCCTGAGGACCATAAATCTTTTCCATTTGACTTCCGATGAAAATCTCTTTTTTTCTCCATTTTAATGTGTGTTCCCAGAGAAAAAGAATAGTTTTAATTTTTTATTTGTATCTCCAGTGGTGGTTAATACAATGCTTGTCAAAGAATAAAGACTCATTAAATGCTTTTCATTCATTCATTCATTCATTCATTCATTAGCATTTATTAAGACCTTTGTGTGCCAGATACTATTCCTCTGTTTGGGGAATGCAAAAACAATTATGAAAAAATTTCATCTTTCAAGGGCTTACATTCAAATGAGGGAGATAAACGCGTTCATATATAACTACATATAGATTATCCAGAAAGTGAAGACAAAGTATTTGGAAGAAAATAAGGCACTGACAACTGGGAGGATTAAGCACGGTTTTGTATAAAAGGTGTGTGAACAAAGATTTAGAGAATAACAAGGATTCTAAGAAACAAAGATAAAGGAGAAAATTCTTGGCACAAAGAGTGCAAAGGCTTAGGAATAGGCTGAGTATTATATGTGAGGAACAGAAAGTGAGTATCACCGGACCATATAGTAGGGAGTGTCACATGAAAATAGTGGAGGTCTAAAGATGCCATATTGTGAAAAACTTTCTGTATCAAAAAGAGGAATTTATCTTTGATCCTAGAAGTAGAAAGACCATGGCAGCTTAATGAAAGAAGTGACATGGCCACATTGTTGATGTTGTTGTTCAGTTTTTCCAGTTCTGTCACACTCATGGTGACTCTACTAGGTTTTGTTGTTGGGTTTTCTTGGCAAAGATACTGGAGGGGATTGGCATTTTCCCCCCAGTTCATGTTACAGATGAACAACTAAGGCAAACAGGGTTAAATGACTTGCCCAAGGTCACAATCTAATAAGTATCTGAGGCCAAATTTGAATTTATGAAGATGAGTATTCCTGATTCTTAGCCCAGTGCTCTGTCCATAGCACCACCTAGCTGCCCTGACATGGTCATGCCTGCATTTTAGGAAAATCACTTCAGAATCTTGGTGGAGGATGGATTGGATTGGGTACAAACCTGAGATAAAGATACCAAATTTTATGTAAAAGTTGTTTGTCATCACTCTCTCAGACTAAGAATTTTGGATTTCATCCCATAAGGAATATAAAAGCAGTATGAGATTTAAAAAATATGTATTTACAAGATTCGGTTACACGAGTTTTTGAGTTCCAAATTCTCTTCCCCCCAATCCCCCTTCATGACAGCTGAAAATCATTACTGGGGGAAGCTCAGTCTATCAAAGTCAGCCATCGCAGATACAATGTGTCTGTAATTGTATATAATGTTCTCCTGGTTCTGCTCCCCTCACTCAGCATCAATTTATATATGTCCCTCCAGATTATTATAAAGTTCATCTGCTAGTCATTTCTTATAGTACAATAGTATTCCATTACATTCATATGCCACAACTTGTTTAGCCATTCCCCAATTGATGGGCATCCCCTTGATTTCCAATTCTTTGTCACCACAAAAAGAGTTGCTATAAATATTTTTGAAAGTATAGGTCATTTTTTCAATTGTATGATCTCTTTGGGAAACAGCCCTAAAAGTGGTATTACTGGGTCAAAGGGTTTGCACACTTTTATAGCCCTTTGGGAATAGTTTCAAATTGTTCTCCAGAATGGTTGGATCATTCACAACTCTACCAACAATGTTCCAATTTTCCCACATCTTCTCCAGCATTTATCTTTTTCCTGTTTTGTCATGTTAGCCAGTCTGGTGAGATGTGGAACCTAAGAGTTGTTTTGATTTGCATTTCTCTGGTCAATATATAGAGAACATTTTTTTCTATGCTTGTAGATATCTTTCATTTCTTCCTCTGAAAACTGTCTGTTCATATCCTTTGACCACTTATCAACTGGGGAATTACTTGTATTCTTAGAAGTTTGACTCAGTTCTCTGTATGTTTTAGAAATGAAACCTTTATCAGAGATACAGATTGTAAAAATTCTTTCCCAATTTTCCACTTTCCTCCTAATCTTGGTTATATTGGCTTTGTTTGTAGAAAAACTTTTCAGTTCAGTGTAATAATAATCATCCATTTTGCATTTTGTAATGCTCTCTATCTCTGGTTTGTTCATAAATTCTTCCCTTCTCCATAAATCTGATCGGTAAATGATTACTTGTTCTCTCAGATTGCTTGCAATATTAGTCTTTATATCTAAATCACGAACCCATTTAGACTTTATTTTGGTATACAGTGTAAGAAATTGGTCTATGCCCAGTTTATGCCGTATTATTTTTCAATTTTCTCTGCAGTTTTTTGTCAAATAGTGAGTTCTTATCCCAAAAGCAGGAGTCTTTGGGTTTATCAAACAGTAGATTACTATAGACATTGACTACCATGTCTTGAGTACCTTTTCTATTCCACTGATCTATATCACTCTATACCTCAGACAGGACCAAGTAGTTTTGATGACTGCTGCTCTATAATACAGTTTAAAATCAGATATGACTAGACCATCTTTCCCTTGAATTTCTTTTCATTAGTTCCCTTGATATTCTAGACCTTTTGTTCTTCCAGATGAATTTTGTTATAATTTTTTCTAGCTCTATGAAATAAATTTTTGGTAGTTTAATTGCTATGACAATAAAATGGTAAATTAATTGAGGTAAAATTGTCATTTTTATTATATAAATAACCAGGAACAAATGATGTTCTTCTAATATTTAGATCTGACTTTATTTGTGTGAAAAGTGTTTTGTAATTTTATTCATATTGTTCTTGGGTTTGTTTTGGCAGGTCGATTTCCAAATATTTTATAATGTCTATAGTAACTTTAAATGGAATTTCTCTTTCTATTTCTTGCTGTTGGGCTTCATTAGAAATATGAAAGAATGCTGAGGATTTTTGTGGGTTTATTTTATATCCTGCAACTTTGCTAAAGTTATTTATTATTTCAAGTAGTTTTTTTCATGTTGTTCTCTAGGATTCTCTAAGTATATCATCATATCATCTGCAAAGAGTGCCAGCTTAGTCTCTTCTTTACCTGTTCTACTTCAGTTCTTTTTCTTCTCTTATTGCTATAGCTAATATTTTTAGTACCAAGTTGAATAGTAGCGGTGATAGTGGACATCCTTGTTTCACCCCTGATCTTACTGGAAATGTATCTAGTTTATTCCCATTACATATAATACTTGCTGATGGTTTTAGGTAGATGCATATTATTTTAAAGAAGACTCCATTTATTCCTATGCTTTCTAGTGTTTTTAATAGGAATGGTAGTATTTTGTCAAAAGATTTTTCTGCATCTTTTGAGATGAATGCTTTTTACAAGTTTTACTGTTGATATGATCAATTATACTGATAGTTTTCCAAATATTAAACCATCCTTGCATTCCTGGAATAAATCCTACCTGATCAAAGTATATTATTCTTGTGATGTTGCTGTAATATTTTTACTAATATTTTATTTAAAATTTTTGCTTCTATATTCATTAGGGATATTGGTCTATAATTTTCTTTCTCTGTTTTGGCTCTTCCCAATTTAGGTCTTAGTACCATATTTGTATCATAAAAAGCATTTGGTAGGACTCCTTCACCAATTTCCCCAAATAGTGTATAAAGTATTGGAATTAATTTTTCTTTAAATGTTCGATAGAATTTGCTGATAAATAAATCTGGCCCTAGAGATTTTTTCCTAGGGAGTTCATTAATGGCTTATTCAATTTCTTTTTCTGAGATGAGGTTATTTAAATATTTTACTTTCTCTTCTGTTAATCTGGGTAATTTATATTTTTGTAAATATTCATACATTTCTCTAAGATTGTCAAATTTATGGGCATATAATTGGGCAAAAAAAATTCCTAAATTTTGTTTAAATTTCCTCCCCATTAGAAGTAAGTTCACCCTTTTTATTTTTGCTATTGGTAATTTGGTCTTCTTCTTTCTTTCTTTAATCAAATTTACTAAAGGTTTATCAATTTTATTGTTTCTTTTCATAAAACCAACTTTTAGTTTTATTTATTACTTTGATAGTTTTATTAATTTCAATTTTATTAATCTCTCCTTTGGTTTTCAGTATTTCTAATTTAGTATTTAATTGGGGATTTTAAATTTGTTCTTTTTACTAGTTTTTTCATTTGTGTACCCAATTCATTCGTCTTTTTTCCTCTGTTTTATTCATGTAAGCATTCAGAGATATAAAGCATTCCATATAATCTGCTTTTGCTGCATCCTATAAGTTTTGGTATGTTGTCTCATTATTGTCATTCTCTTGAATAAAGTTACTGATTGTTTCTGTGATTTGTTGTTTGACTCACTCATTCTTTAGGATAAGATTATTTAGTTTCCAATTAGTTTTTAGTGTATCTTTCCATGGTCCTTTATTACATATACTTTTTATTGCATCATGATCTGAAAAAAATGCATTTACTATTTCTGCCTTTCTGCACTGGATTGTAAGGTTTTTATTCCCTAGTACATGGTCAGTTTTTGTGTATGTACCATGTACTGCTGAGAAGAAAGCGTATTCCTTTTTTATCTCCATTTGGTTTTCTCCAGAGGTCTGTCAATCTATGTACTCTAAAATTCTATTTGCCTCTTTAACTTCTTTCTTATTTATTTTGATGTTAGATTTATCAAGTTCAAAGAGGGGGATGGTTGGGGTCCCCACTAGTACAGTTCTGCTATCTATTTCTTCCTCTAACTCCCTGAACTTCTCCTCTAAGAATATGGTTGCTATACAACTTGGTGAATATATGTTTAGTAATTATATTACTTTATTGCCAATGGTACCTTTTGTCAGGATATAGTTTCCTTCCTCATTGCTTTGAATTAAATCTCTTTTTGCTTTTGCTTTTTCTGAGATTAGGATTGTTACCACTGCTTTTTTTTTTTTTAACTTCAGCTGCAGCATAATATATTCTATTCCTGGCTTTTGCCTTTAGCCTATGTGTATGCCGCTGTTTCAGATACGTTTTTTTTGTAAACAGCATATTGTAGGATTACTGTTTCTAATCTGTTTTGCTATCCACCTCTCTTTTATGTGAGAGTTCATCCCATTCACATTCACAGTTATGATTACTATGTGTGTCTTTCTCTCCATCCTATTCCCTGCCCCCATTTATGCTTTTATTTCTCCCTTTTCTCTTCCGCTCCTCAAACGGGTGTTGCTTTTGACCACCTCCTCCCTTGATATTCTCTGCCTGACAGGCTCCTCTCTTTACCTATCCTTTTCCCTTACTGCTTCTTCCTTTCCTTCTAACTTCCCCCCTTTCCTTTCCTCTTTCCCCTCCTACTGCTTGTAGGGCACATTAGATTCCTACACTTAGCAAAGCATATTCGTTCCTTGAAGCAAATCTGATGAGAGTAAATCTCAAACAATGCTCTTCTCTGTCCTTTCTTTCCCTCTCCTCGACTACATTTGATCCTCTTCATATGACTTAATTTACCCTTTTCTCCCTCCTCCTTTTCTCCTCTTCCATTACAATGGCTTTGCAACCCTTAATTAATTTTTTTATCAACACATCAGTTAATTTATGCCCACACCCTCTATCTATGTATATCCCTTTTAAGTGATGTAATAATTATATAGTTCTCAAGATTTATAGTTATCATCCTCCTATATGTAAACAGTTTGTTCTTACTGAATACAAGCTTTTTTGTTGCTTATTGGTTTGTGTGTGCGTGTGTGTATGTTTATTTTTTCCCTGTTTACCTTTTTATGTCTCTTTTGAGTCTTGTATTTGAAGATCAAATTTTCCATTGAGCTCAGGTCTTTTCATCAGGAAGATCTGGAAATCCCTTATTTCAGTGAATGACAACCTCCTTGACTGAAAGATTATGCTCAGTTTGGCTGGGCAGTTGATCCTTGGTTGTAGTCCAAGCTCCTTTGCCTTAGGATATATCATATTCCAATCCCTCTGATCTTTTAATATAGAAACTACAATGTCCTGTGTGATCCTGACTGTAGTTCAATGTCATTTGAATTATTTCTTTCTGGCTGCTTGCAGTATTTCCTCCTTGATTTGACAATTCTGGAATTTGGCTACAATATTCCTTGGAGTTTTCAATTTGGGAACTCTTTCAGGAAGCAAATGGTGGATTCTTTTGATGAGTATTTTACACTCTGGTTCTAGGACCTCAGGACAGTTTTCCTTGATTATTTCTTGGAAGATACTGTCTAGGCTCTTTTTTTCATCATGGCTTTCCAGTAGACCAATAATTCTTATACTGTCTCTCCTGGGTCTATTTTCCAGGTCATTTGTTTTTCCAAATAGATATTTTACATTTATTTGTATTTGTCATATTTTTTTAGATTCTATTTGACTGATTCTTGCTGCCTCATAGAGTCATTAGCTTCATTTTATCTTATTCTCATTTTTAGTAAATTGATTTCTTCAGTTAGTTTTTGAATCTCCTATTGCATTTGTTGAGTTTTTGCTTTTAAGAAATATTTTCTCCAGTTAGATTTTGAACCTCCTTTCCCATTTGAGAAATTTTGTTTTTTAAGGAGCTGTTTTCTTCAGTGAAATATTCTTTTTTCATTTTGCCAATTTTAAAATAGTTTGTCAATTTATCTTCTACCTCTCTAATTTGGCTTTTAAAATCCTTGAGCTCTTCAAAGAATGCTTTTTGGACTTGAGACCAATTCATATTTACTTTTGAGGTTTCAGCTGTGGGAATAGGGTAAATGCTGTCCTCTTCTGAATTTGGTTCTTCTTGCTAATCATATTGTATTCTAAAGCCTGTTTTTCCGATTTTCTTTTTTTCTTATTAAATTAATTAATTTATTTTCTTGTTTACATCATTCATGTCCATGAGATTTTGAGTTACAAATTTTTCCCCATCTTTCCCCTACCCAACATCTCAAAACAGCCGTCCCACTGTATAACAACTCCCCCAATCTGTTCTCTCCTATGTCCTCCCCCTCCCCCTCTGACATTCTAGTAGGGCAGGATGGATCTCTCCACCACAGTGCCTGTGTATCTTAATTCCCAGTTAGATGTAATTAATAATAATAATAACAATAATAATAATAATAGTTTGTGTATATATATATATATATATATATTTTTTTTTAACATGTGATAATAGAACTTTAAATTTTA
>JAQQSV010002886.1:0-20266 GCA_028646515.1 Pseudochirops corinnae | reverse complement strand
AGACGGTGATCCAGATCCAGGCTGCTCAATGTGAGAGCACTGGCCTGAGAAAAATCGCTAAGTCCCCCTGCTCTCTGCAGGCTGTGGGCGGGAAGCTACAATGGGGAGGCGGGTGCAAAACCTCTGCCTTTCGCTTTTCCACTCTGGAGGCCTTTCAGCCAGACTGCTTATCTCCCCCTTTCTTAATCCCCACTCGCAGCTGCTGCTAATCCGCTCACCTGAGAGGCTCCTCCACTCCTATGGTCCAGCCACCCCCGGGGCACAGCCTCGGCTTCAAGGCAGGCTTGTTTTGGTTCTCAGTGCTGATATGGTTCCTCGTAGCCGAGCTGACTTTAGTGGGAAGTATCTTTGCGTGCGTTTTGGAGTTCTAGGATTGGTTTAGAGTCCTGTTTTATGGGTATTTTGGGGTGGCTATGTGAGAGCTGCGATATGTTGCTGCTGCTACACCGCCATCTTGGCTCTGCTCCCCTACTTCAATTTTTCTAAAGTTATTTACTTGTATGATCTAATTATATCCACAGAAAAATCTTGTGATGTAGTGGCTATTATTATTTCATACACACACACATGCAGAGGCATGTGCACGTGTGTGGGTGCATGTGTGTGTGTGTGTGTGTGTGTATGCAAAAACTGAGTATCAGAAAAGTTAAGTGATATGTCTAGAGTCACACAGGCCAGAAATGTCAAAGGCAGGATTTGAACCAGCACCTTAGACTTGAAAGATAAGTTCCATACTCTTCTATGAAATTGGTCCATAGTTTTCTTTCTCTGTTTTTACTCTTCCTGATTTAGGTATCAGTATTATATTTGTTTCATAAAAATAGTTTGGTAGGATGCCTTCTTTGCAGTTTCATGTGAAATCATTTTTTTTATTATACTATATTATGGAAATTCTTTTTTTTAATCCCATAATTTAAAAAATTAAAGGAAAAAATAAAAAGAAAGGTGAGTTCCATCTTGGATGTGCTAACTTTGGTATGCCTATGAAATATTCAGTAAGAGACTTAGAGCAGACAACTATATATGACTAGAGAGAAATTAGTATAGGTTACAAAGATGTAGGAGTCACCTGCATGAAGGTAATTCTTGAACTTAAGAGGACTGATGAGATCTCAGGTATAACACATACAGAGAGAGAAGAAAAAAGGGCCCAGGAATGGGCCCTGGGGAACACCCATACTGAGAGGCAAGCAGTGGGTGATGATTCATTGAAAGACAAGGAAAAGGATTGACCAAGCAGATAAGAAGAGGGCTAGAAGAAAAAATATCACAGAAGCTAAGGCTGCACATAGTCTGTGAATCAACACTTAGGTCAACAACTATGAAGACTAATTAAAAGTCTCAGATTTAGTGGTCCACAAGTTGTTGGTACGTTGAGAGAGAATAGTTCCAATAGAGAGTTTGGGGTTGGGTCAGAAATCCAGATTTCCAGAAGTTCAAAATTGAATGGGAATTGTTGTGGTAGCAGTGAACATATATTGTTATTTCTCTGAGTTTGGTAGTGAAAAGGAAGAAAACTATAGATTGATATCCAGAATAAGGGAATAGACAGATCAAGTGAGGTTTTTTTTGTTGCTTAGTTTTGTTTTTTAGATTTGAAGATATTTGTAAGGAGCGGACACGTTCAAGAACTAAAACAATTTTTAAAGTAATCATTTTAATGGAAATCCTTAAAAAAAAACAACCTTTAAATGTTTCCTTACCTCCAGAAAGAAAAGAAACAAAGATACTTTTTATTTTCAATGACTCTTGATCGCTACTAAGCTATTGTGATGAACACAGGGGCTAATGAATTGAAAAAATCTATTTACTCTTTCCCTTAATGAACCATAATGATGTATTTTCATAGTTTTGTGACTTTTAAAAAATTTCTTCTGCCTCCTGACTATTTCTTTTCCATATAAAGCCTGAGCTTCAGTTTATGACTATGATAGTTACTACCTATAATATTCCCCTGAAAGATCTCCCAGAAACTTTCCTCAAAATTTTCCCTTAAAGGTTACATTGACTTGGTGTGCTCATACTGTTGCCATCCCAGCAGGACTGGAGGATTGAAAGCTATGTTTTGAGCTTTCCTTAAAGTGTCTTTTCTACCTCCAATGGAGTCACTCTAAATCCAGCACTGAGAGTCCCTCTCCTTGAGCTTAGTGTATTAACCCCTGGCATATTTATTACTTGTACAAACTTGAACTTCTCCCAAACACCCAGGATTCATTGTTGATGATCCTATTTTACTTCAATGGTAAAAGCTAATCTAACTGTCTGTGATTTTGGTACAAATCTCAAGTTTCACCACCAAATCTAGAATTCCAGAATCAGAACATGAAAAAGGACCGCAGAGGCAATCTATACTATGAAATCTAAACAGAAATTCATCTCTTCTACAATATCCTGACAAGTCATCATCCAGTCTTCTTTTGAAGATTGCCTGAGATCAGGAATTCATCACTTTTGTGTATGGCCCAATTTATTGATTCATTTTGGATGCCTCTATTTGATAAGATATTTTTCCTCATAGAAAATCTGAATCTGCCTCTTTGTAACTTCTACCTGTTTCTCCTAATTCTGCCTTCTGGGACCAAGCAGAATAAGATCTAAATCTTTTTCCCATAATACCTCTTAAATTATTTGAAAGTAGCCATCATGACTCCTCTTATCCAAGCTAAACATGATCAGTTCCTTCAATCAAGCCACTTAGGACATAGTTTTCTTTCCCCCAGATGCCTCTGAACATGGTCCAGTTTTCTCATCCTTCCTTAAATATGGTACCCAAAACTTAGCACATCATCTAGGATAACATCTTGAGGTACCAGGTGACAGACATAGATGGACTAACGTAGGTCCCTAAAGTGAATGATGCTGCCCCTCATGTGTCACTGCAACTATGTGGAGAGTGGTATTTTTTTTTTTAAATGATGCAAGTTTTTATAAAGTTAAAGGATTAAAGAAAGTAGATTTCCAGGGGAATGCTGAGTAACTTATTTTTTAAAGTGAGGGGGGAAGGTAAACCAAATAAGTTTGGGAATTTCTTGTTTGTCCTAGAAACTTTTGTATAACTTTGATACACTGCCACTCTTGAATTCTAAATTATCAGAATCTCATCTGCCCCCCCCCAACATTATTCTACATATTCCTATACCCACATAAATATTCCCCTTTTAGTTCAGAAAGACTAGGTGTGTAGAGGACAAATCAAGCTTATGGCAGGGATTTATTGGAAGGATGTGTATAGGGAACCCAACAAACCACAGGACTTGCTAAAGCAGGATATCAGAAAGATACATGTTAGAAAGATTCAACTCAAGGGATACAACTCTTGTCTGATTATTCCATGCCATGTAGAGCCTCCTTTTCCTAAACTCTTCCAAGACAGATTTGTCCAAGTGAGTGATGCACACTTACTCATATGCCTTATTATAAATTTATCTATCTTCTGTTGGATTCAGATTTGTAGTTGCTTTAGGAATCTGTACCTCTAAAGTGTTTTCAAGTTCTAAAATTGTATTATTCTTCCCATCATACTATAAAAACAAAACCCTCAACCCCCCGCCCCCAAAACCAAAAATATTTCATATACTACAGATATATGTAGTAAAGGCAGGTTAAACTAGTGAAAGAAGAGTTAAAGTCTTCTAGCCCAGGCTGTCACTAATTAGTCACTTCCCCTTTCTACTCCTTAGTTTTATCATATGTAAAATGAAGGAGTTGGAAGAGATTATCTCTGGATTCCCTTCAAATGCTAATAGTCAATGACTATGACTACTTCTACAATTGAGCTCTAAGCACTCAAGTACCCTATGGATTAAATAGAAGTACAAAACAGGGTGAAACAAAGAAAAGGGTTTGTAGCTAATTCTCATTTAAACAAAAAATTAAAATCATGAGGACATCTTATCCAAGCATTCCAGTTTCCCCACTGTGATCCTTAGGGAGTATTTGGATTAGAGACAAGAGAGTAGCAGATAGGAATTAGGTGGACTGGTAATCATAACTTGTTTTGGTTTTTACAGACCTGTGATTTCAAAAGTATGGGGCACTCCTAGTATGGAAACCCCCTTCATGGATGTATTTCAGGAGCTCATCTGTAATTAGAGTTTCCTGAGGACACAGAAAGGTTAAGTGATTTGCCCATACACCTAGTATGTATTAGATTCCAAACTTTAACAAAGTTCTTCTGGACTCCAAAGCTGGCCCTTAACCACCAAACCATGCTGCTTTTGACCCCATATTTATGTAGTACAAAAATACTTGCCTTCAAGACAGGCAGTTAAATGTTTAGAAAACAGTGTTTATTTTACCCTAAAGAAAAGATAGAAAATTGAAAGGACTTATGGTAGTCCATAAACAAATATACAAACACATAAGAGTCACAAAGTACATTCAGGAAGCTAAAAATAGATCCTAAACGCATAAAGCACGAACAATATAATGTCTTGAGGAGGCAAGCACAAGGAAGCAGGACTCTTGAATCTAAAAAGCAATGTTTTTTGTTGTTGTTGTTGTTGTTGTTGGTTGTTTTTTGTTTTTGTTTTTGTTTTTTTTTCCCCACAAGACTTTTCTGCTACCATCAAACATCTGGGGAGCCTAACAGGGGTATGTCAGTGAATAAATAGCCCTGTTTAAAATTGTTAGTGATTGAAGTAAGAAGCTGGGTTTTGTTTTTGTTTTTTTTTTTTTGCCTTTTGATTTTCTTTAAATAATTCTGAAAGTGATTGATGCCCAGTAGACCTCAGGGCTTTGGATCCAGAGTGCCTGCAGTACCTGACTTAAGTAAGTTGAATGCTTGAGCATTCAGGACCCTGGTTCATCCTGCTATCCTATCCCCATTAGAACAAGTTTACAAACAATTGGTCTGACTTTTTCTGAGTTACTAACTCCTTATAGAACTTTCCCCATTGGTTGAATATGTCATTGTACAGAGACATAGAGTTATCTCTAAATCTAAATCACACTAATTGTATACCATGGGAAAATAAATGCCATATGGAAACTCCTGATTTTTTCATATTTTTTAGTTTTCATTTCTGAAAGGATACTGATATCAACTGAGGGCTGCTATGATACACTTTATCAATTCACAGAGTATTAGAGCTGGATGGAACCTTAAAGATTATCTTATCCAAACCCGATTTTACAGATGAGGAATAGGAGACATATAGACAGGTGATGTGATTTACTTGAAGCCACAATCATCAAGCTAATTATGGGAGCTGGAATTAGAACTCAGGTCATCTGATTTTCTTACCACTTAATTTGTAATGACTTTCTAAAAACAGAGCAATTGAACATGTGAGTAGACTACACACACACACACACACACACACACACACACACACACACATATATATATAGCATATTACATATTTTATATATACACATATATATATACATTCATGCATGTATGTATATATACACATATTTATACACAAATATATATATCTTCATACACATATACAATTCAATAAACATTTGTTAAGCAACTACCATGAGGCAGACATTGGGCTAAGCACTGAGAATACAAAAGAAATGTAGCCAATGCCCTCAATATGATAGGGGGGTATAATATATAAACAGGGACAGTTAGGTGGTGCAGTATGAGACTTGGAGTTAGGAAGACATGAGTTCAAATCCAGCCTCAGAAACAAGTTGTGTGATCCTGGGCAAACCGCTTCAGTATGTCTGCCAAGAAAACCCCAAATGGAATCATGAAGAGTGGGACACAACTGAACAGCATCAACAACACACAAAAGGAGACACAAAATGGTGGCAGTGGGTAGCAGGGGCCATCTTGTTCCATGGAGTTCAAAGCAGAGAGAAGAATACATGTGAAGCGCAGTGATCTGAAAGTTCAGTTTCTGTGCTTCATAAATGAAAGAACTGAGAAGAGTTTAAAACTCCAAACTCCAGTCCTCCAATCAGAATGTAGAGGAGGCTGAGAGATGTGGTGTCAATCAAGGCTTGAGTTAGCAGCATTGTGATAAAACTAGCAGTGATGGACTTATCTTTGCAGGGGCATCTTGTTCTGTGGAATTGAAACCAGGCAGGGCATATCATATATATTTAAAATAATACTACAGGAGAAGTGAGGCTCACATTCTTCAGCCTTTCTAATCTGGGGAACATTTCAGTCAAGCACAGTTGAAAATGTAAAACATGGGCCAAGACAGTAATTAGAGTTTTAAAATGCTGAAAAAGGGAATACCAAAGAAGTAGAAGATAAACATTTAACCTTTCATAGGAAAAAAACATTTTGCATTCTCTTTTATAGCCAACCATAACTTTCATGAGATGAATTATGCTTTCTGTTACTGGCATGTTGTTCAAGTTAAATAAAAACTCTGTTTTGCATGAAAGGCACTGGTGAAACATGTATTCTGAACCACCCCATGCCTGATCCTGTAGACACACTGCACACTCTTAGGTCATACCAGTTTCTTTAGAATTTTCCCTGCCAGACTTGGAGATCAATTTAGACATTCATACTGCTTGCCAGCATTTGGGTTCTCACCCACAACCAACTTTCATTAGACTAAAGGAGTTCAAAGTATAGTAAGGATTCTCAAGCAAAGTTTATTCATTTTGATGGGGCTAGTCCCTTTCCTCCATAATGTTTGAGGAGAAGCTCCTTTTGGACTTAGCCAAAATACAGCCTATGCCTGTAGAGTGAGCAAGATGAAAGTTAATAGGAATAAACATAATGAAGCAAATGTAAATTTAAGGGTTACTAAGTTGTTACAAAAGAGATAATCACCTTGCAAGGGAACAAATAAATATTTCATTTTGAGTCCTCTAGAAATGTGATTGGTTATTATATGAATGAGAGTTCTTATGTCTTTAAAAGTTTTTTTTTATGATATTATTGTTATTATTGTATAAATTATTTTCTTGGTTCTGCCTGCTTTATTCTGCATGAGTTTGTACAAGTCTTCTCAGATTCCTCTAAAACTGTCCTCATAATTTTTTTGTTTTATTTTATTTTAATTAATTAATTTTTATTTTTCAACTTTTACTTTTATAAGATTTTGAGTTCTAAATTTTTCCCTTCCCTCCCCACCCCACTCACCAAGATGGCATGCAATCTGATATAGGCTATATATGTACAGTCATATTAAGCAAATTTTCACATTAGTTACATTATAGAGAAGAATCAGAACCAAAAGGGAAAACCATGAGAAAGAAACAGCAAAGAAAAAGAGAAAATAATATACTTCAATCTGTATTCAGACTCCATAGTTCTTTCTCTGTATGTGAATAGCATTTTCCATCCTTAGTCATTGGAACTGAGCTCATTTTATCACTGAGAAGAGCTAAACCTATCAAGGCTGGTCATCACAATGTTGCTGTTACTGTGTACAATGTTCACTGGGCTCTGCTCACTTCACTCACCAACAGTCCCATCATTTCTTATAAAAAAATAGAATTCCATCATATTCATATACCATAACGTGTTCTACCATCCACCAACTGATGAGCAATTCTTTAGTTACCATTTTTAACCACCATAAAAAGAGGTGCTATGGACATTTTTTGTGCATTTAGGGCCTTTCCCTCTTTCTTTGATACCTGGTATATAGATCTTGCAGTGGTCTGGCTATATCCATCCTAGAATGATTGGACTAGTTTACAGCCCCATGAACAGTATATTAATATACCAGTTTTCCCACAACTTCTTCAGCATTTGTAATTTCCCTTTTAAAGAATTTTACTAATCTGATAGATATGAGATATAACCTAAGAGGTTATTTTTTAAATAATCATTTCTCTAATTATTAGCGATTTAGAACATTTTTCTCATGGTTGTTGATTGATTGTATCTCTCCCTCAGAAAACTCTCTTCATATCATTCAATCATTTATCCATCTGGGAATGGCTCTTACTCTTACAAATTTGAATTGATTCTCTTTATAATTTAGCAATAGAATACCATCTCCCCATTATGGAATTAAATAGTTTATTATTTTAGTCCTTTATGACTGATCACTGATGTTACTCTTTTGTGCTCCCCCTGATGCCTATATTTGTATTTCAAATTTTCTATTCAGCTCTGATTTCTTCATCAAGAATGTTAAAAGTTCTCTATTTCATTAAGGATCAATTTTCCCCCAAACAGAATATACTCAGTTTTGGGTTTAGGTTTTTTTTTTTTTTGGTAGATTTTTCAGGGTTGTAAGCCTCTATCTTTTCCCTTATGGAATATCATATTTCTAGGTTTCTGCTCCTTTATAACAATGGCTGTGCGATCATATGCGATACTGATTATGGGTCCTCACTATCCAAATTCTTTTTGACTACTTTCAACATTTATTTCTTTGAACTGGAAGCTCTGTCTTTTAAGTATAATTTTCCTGGGAGTTTTAATTCTGGGGTTCATTTCAGGTGGTAACTATCAGATTCTTTTAATTTTTACTTTGTCCTCTGGTGCTAAGAAATCTGAGGAAGTTTTCTTTTATGATTTCTTGAAATACGATTTTTAAGTTTTTCTTTTGCTCATGGATTTCAGGCAGTCCAATGATTTTTAAATTATCTCTATGCTAAAGCTGGAGTTTAAGTATTTTGGGGGGATATGTCTTGCAATATATTATTGTGTGGCCTTAGAAAATTCACTTCCCTTTGGCTCTCAGTATTATTTTCTATCAATAGAAAAATTTAGACTAGAAGCTATTCCAGTAGTTCTAAAGTTCCATCATCATAGTTCTTGACCATAACTATCAATAATATACTCTTCTGAGAAGTCTATTGTAGAATTGTGGTTAGGAATAGCTACTGAAAGTTTCTTCCATCTCCCCCAAGATAATTATTAAGAATTAATTATTAGGTGTAATTGTGCAACTCCAATACATACACTAATTAAAAATTATAATAGCCCAGATAATCCAAACTAAAGTATCTTGACTTTTGAGAAGTGTCACACAGAATCCAGGAAGTAGGTGATCTGTTCAAGTGACTATATTATTTCTGATGTAATTATAAAGCATTGTAATGCATTCCATATTTGGTGGGAGCTTTCTCATAATCCATCACTGGCATCCTGAAACACCATGTCATGCAGCTCTCATAGGGAAGAGGACACTTCCTGAAGGAGCAAAAAGCTTATATTGAGCCAACTCCACCCAAAGAGAAAAATCAGTGAACAAGGTTAGCCTGTAATTGCATTCAGTGTTGAAAGAAAAAGATCTTTCATATCCTGCCTAAAATTCTCACTTAACTCTGTGAGTCAGTACATAAACTTTAATTCAGACATTTGTAGTACTGTCAACAGCTCATATGTCATTAGCAGAAAGTTTTTAAAGATTCTATGCTCCAGCTAGAGTACGTATTTTCCCTGCCCTCTCAGTTTCTGTCTTTCCACAAAATCAAGGTCTCATAGGTCCCATTTTGATGGTCCCAAGATCAGTGAGTTCTTCAGAGAGATACACTAAGGATACAATACACGAGCATTTATTTAGTTTAGGTGTCTATCTTTAGTGATCTAAAGGAAGTGTGTGTGTGTGTGTGTGTGTGTGTGTGTGTGTGTGTGTGTGTACAAGGGCTGCAATGTAACATAATAATAAAGGGTTATCCTTGAAATCAAGAAGACCTGGATTCAAGCCTTGACAGACAAATGTTGGCTGGTTGACAACAGGCAAGTCATTTAAATTGTTGATATCCTCTGGCAATTCTCTGAGACTATAAATTACAGACACCAATCCACTAGGGTGGGCAAAGCTTCCCCACCAAGACTTCCCTAGAGCAAAGAAATTGTATATAGGTCCAAACTCTCCTATTTTTTTTTTAAAGCTAGCTATAGGTAGACAGAGCAATATACCTACTGATACAGATATTTTCCATTTACTTAACGATGAATAGAATTATTTCCATTTAATCTTACTGGGTTAGCCTCCCAAAGTTTCAGTTGAGTGACTATAGACTCAGTAGGCCAGATTAGGAAAAGCCACAAAGTAATAGCCTCGATCAGTAGATGCCTTTACTGAAACCAAGCAAATTTATAGGTAGGAAAATGAATATTTTTTTCCTTGTTCAATGGTCTTTACTCCTCAATAAATGGTGCTAGTAGAATACTCCATGAAATGACATAAAATTTATGATTGCCAGACATTGCACCTGAAAACAGATGAAACATGTTTATTCACATGTGTGGGATGGGTGTGGGGGTAGGTGAAAGGCCCTTGTGCATCCTGCCTTCAGAGGAAGGATTTCTTATCTCCACCCCACAGCTGACTCATTGCATTTGGCCAACATTATAAGTAAGTTCTGAATCCAAATGAAACATTCATTGTCCCTAAAATGAGCCTTAAATATGTGTTCTTAAAAAAAAATCACTTCATACAATATGTTTTTGTTTGCAAAAGAAAAATCAGACTTTCGCTATTTTACTGTACCATCAATCTACTATTAATTAACATGTGTTTACTAAATACCTAATATCTGCCAGTGAGTTTTAAAATGGACTTGTACTTCAAAAATGGAATATATTTTAAAACTAACTCCCCAAATAAAGAATAGAAGAAACCCTAAGTCCCTGAAAGAAATCTGAAACTTCACCCTGGGAAAGAGTAGGTGAGGGCCTATGGATGGGGAACATTGGTCAGATTTCTCGAATTGCTTTTCTTTTCTTTTTCCTTTGTTGAAGAGGATGAATTCATCTGTAGATAATGAGAGTGGGGTATATTTGGAAATGAAGGAAAATTTTAAAACAACTAAAAACAGTAAAAATTGAGAAGAAAAAAAGAAAAGTGTCCAAAATGCCCAACTTAAAATTTCTGAGACTATAATTATAGGAGAATGATATAGAAGAAATATCAGAGCTTAAGATTTGGGGAAAAATAGCTTAATTTTATACATAGGTACATTCAATCTGTTAAGCAGTTTGAGAACTTGAAAATGAAATTAGATATATACTTAAACAAAATCATATGTCCAGAGAATTCTCCAATTAAAAAGACTACATTTCATCAAAGGTATATAAACTATTAAAACTCTAACATCTTTATTGTCATGATTATTCTTTTTAACAAGAAAACTGGAGAGTATTGGATGTGATAAACAGGACTAACATCCCCCAAATGAAGTTGACTATACCTTACTGGACAATAAACAGTATCTTGCTTACTTAAGGCATCATAACAGAATCTTGTGATTGTGATCTGTTCTTAAAGAGGAACATGACATCAGGGAGATGATGACGTGACTTACAATTGATTTTTATTTGAGGGAGGGAGGACTGTGCAAAGTCACCAGCCTCACTATCCCCTTCAGAGCCATCTGTGTGCAGAGGCCATATACTGATCAAGACAACTAGAGATGGTCAAGGGTGCAGTGGAAGACCTTGACTCTTTCAAACTAAGGTCTTTTCAAGTTCTCACTTTGAGTGAGGCAATGCCCATTCACTCAATAGGCCTCTTTAAGAAGTGAATGAAGGGATGACCCCTTTATTAAAAAAACAAACAAACTGGGAGGGGAAGACCAATCTGTGTATAATCAGACTGTCAGTTAGCTAAAGCAAAAGTCAAAACCAGTATTAACTAGAAGAAAAGCTAAAGATATTAATTCCCATTTATATAGTGTTTTGAGGTTCATAGGTATTCAGGTAAGCAGTAAGGTTTCATTAAGTACTTACTATTAAACAAGCACTTTGCTGATCATTAAGTTTACAGATACAAACAAAAATAAAGACAGACATTGCTCTCAAGGAACCTTCATTCTAGTAGGAGGAAGACAACAAATAAAAGGGAATTAAAAGGGCAAGAGGGAGAGGAAGTGCTGTCAGTGGTATGGTGGCAAGTCCAGAGAGTGAGAAAAACAGCCAAGAGGGGAATAAAGCACTGTTGAGTTGGGCCAGGTCTCAAAATGATGGCTCCAGAAGGAATCCACTGATGGGAGAAGGGGGCAGCATGATGGAGGGATATTTCAACATGAGAAAGCAGTTGAGTCCTGGTAGCAAAATCAGGAGAGTTAGAGGAACAGCTGGGAGGGTAAAGAGAACCATAGGCAGCCCAAACCCATCACCCAAATGGAGACCCTGGAAGAAATTCACCAATGAGAGAAGGAGATAAGTAGGACAGATAGACGTTCCAAGGTGAGAAGAAAGCTGGCAAAGCCCATTTACAGAGATGATAAAGAGAACTATCTCTATATCTATCTATCTATCTATCTATCTATCTATCTATCTATCAATCTATCTAGTTGTTTGTCCATCATTTTCAAAGGGAAATAATGACATCACAGAGTAATATCTTGACTTGTTTGTAAATTGGATTTAAGTGAGACTTAAGAGTTGTTCAAAGTCATTAGCCTCACTCTCTCTTCCAAGGTCATTGAAGTCAAAAGACAGAATGACTGGCAATGCCCCAGGATGCAGCGGATGACGTCAGCATATTCCCTGTCTGACCAAGTTTGAAGCATTCCCACAGCACCTGCTTCAGTCACTTTATGGCCTTGGAACAGATTGATGTAATCTGCCCACTCCACCAAGGGGAGTCTTCAGGTAGACAATCCCCTAACTCACTGACAGGGTCAGTTACCCTCAACCTGGTTTAGCCCATCTGCAAAGATGGTTTTACTGGGGTATGGCCACTACATGTGCTACAGCTTCTTGAAGCCACAGGTGAGAGTTGGGGGAAAGGTGGAAAGCAAAGGTGGATGAATAGCCTTGAAATGAATAAATAAATATATAAATGAATGAATGAATGAATGAATGAATAAAAATATGTGTATGTGTGTATACACATATATGTATGTATATGTATATATGTACACACAAATATATATGTATATAAATATTCTCATTTGATCCTCATAAGAGTCCTTTGAGCTAGATGCTGTTATTATCACTACTTCACAAATTTAGAAACTGGTGCCCAAAAAGTTTAAGTGGTCTGCTAGAGTCACTAAACTAGGGAGCATTTGTGGTGAGATTCAAACCCTGTTCTTTTTGACTCTTAAAACCAACTCCCTATCTAATGTGATTCACTGCTAAGAATAATGATATCTGTGTCATACTATCACTAAGTGTGTTTTGGGGAAGTCCTTTAACCTCACTTTGTGTCAGTTTCCTCAGTTACAAAATGAGAGGGTGGGAAGTTGGATTAGATGTCCTCTAGGGTCACTTAGAATTCTATATATGTGATCCTATAACATCTTAAAACAAATCATTAATACCACCAACAGGAAATGGATAAAGGTATAAATATCAACCTTAATTATTACCATACCCTACAAAAGTTTAACTAATTAATGTTCAACAGTTGCTGCAATGTGGAACAGAGGTAGCTTGATATATTGAAGAATACTGGATTTGGAATCAGAGAATATGAGCTTGAATTCTACCACTCCCTCTTGAGGAGAGCATGTCCTTGGATGGCACTTGAATTTAATTTACTCCTCCCTAAAATGATGGGGTTAGACCCAGTGACCTCTAAGCAACCTTTCAGTTCTAACTCTGGGACTTCAGGAGGCCAGAAGAGTCCAGAAACTATTTTAACCAGGAAACATTGTATTTTCTCACCAAGAGAAGAGATTATTGCCAAGGACTACATCAGTTTAGAATTTAAAGACAAAATAATCAAAACCTGTTTATCAAAAACTATAAAGGGGGATGGTGGAAAATTATGAGCAGCATCACTTCATAAAGAGAGACAGTCTGAGGTACTGCATAGAGAGTCAGCCTCAGAGTCAGGAAAATCTAAGTTTAAGTCTGGCCTCTGACGTGTACTGAATATGGGATTCTGAGTAAGTTACCAACTTCTTAGTGCCTTCATCAGCTCTCTAAGACACTAAGCCATATGATGATTCCTGATCTATGACTTTGTTGAACTGACTGACCCCCATGATAACTCCTCTATACCTCCCAGTATATTTCTGGGAAATTAGATGGATAGATAGATAGATAGATAGATAGATAGATGGATCAATAGATAGATGGATGGATAGATGGACAGATGGATGGATGGATGGATGGAAGGAGGGAGGAAGGGATGCAGGGATGGAGGGATCAATGGATGGATCAATGGATGGATCAATGGATGGATCAATGGATGGATGAATGGGTAAACAGATAGATGATAGATATATAGATATAGAGAGATGTGCATATGTATATATGTATATGTGTGTGTGTATACTCTCTGTTCACCTATGTTTCATAGTCATTTCCTGACTTCCCTAGTGGTCATTGCCCTCCTTCATTTGTTTGAATTTATATTATGTCTATATTCAATATGTGTTTATCTACACATGCATATATTTATATCTCTAAATAGACTTCCCTCTGATAAAATGTAAGCTTGTTAAGAGAAACATTTGCTTCTTTTTTTGTCTGTATCCCTGTCCTTTAGCACAGTCCCTGATACACCAAAGTTTTAAATAAATGCTCGTTGATGATTTATTAGAATAAGTAGAAGATTCCTCTCCAGTTCTCTACAGTAATGAAATGACTTATTGACCAAATATTTGAAATAAATAATTAAATAACTTCATAAAACAGCATAAAGTAGTATAAACAAACAAAGATAATCTACATATAGTTCAACATGAGACCCAACATAGCATCCCAATAAGATTCCTTGGAGGTAGCTTCCTGGAAAACTGTAGTAAATGGGAAGTCGAACTTTCACATCAACATTACTATAGTGATCTATTTTCATAATCAATGACAATTTGTCACCATTTTGTGACCCTAAATATCCCAATCCCTTGTATGCTATAAGAGGAAGTAAAAATGACACCTACAAGTAAAGTTGGGAAAAGCAGCTGAATTAGAAAAGTGAAGAAATTTGTGTTTTAAGAGACACCATTTTTAATGTGTCAAAGAATAATTTTTAAAAAGATATCTTGGAGTAAAATATCAAAAGAATAGACATGATCTTGGATAGTATTATTACCCACAGAAAGAAATTACTTGACTGTCTGGAGTAATGGGAGAGACCAAATGAATGAGTTTTTAAGAATCTATCATTGCTGCTGGAAAGATATATCAAAATCCCATCATCATCATCATTGTCATTATCTCTCACATCTATTGGCACATTAAGGTTTGCCACTGTCCATACTGAATCAATCCACAAGAATTTATTAAACACTCATTATGTGCTATGTATTATAATAAACATTGGGAATCCAAACACGGAAAGAAAAAAACAACAATCTTTACTTTCAAGAAGCTTACTTATATCAGGTAGGCCTATCAATCTCATGAATCAGTTGTGAGTTTTTATTGTCATCTCGATACAGAAAGTATGGTACAAAGTGATGTAATGGAAATTCTAGCTGACTAGAAGGAATAATTAGACAACCTCCAAAGAATTGTTTTTCATGCCTAGTGGCTTATGTAGTTACTTATCCTTTTTTTTTTTTTCACTTTTCCTCTGGGTTGAACTTAGATAAAAGTTATAGAATGCTGATTCTGGCATGGTGACTGGACAACACGAGGACTTTCCAAGGAAGAAAGGAGGAAGGAGAAGAAGAGGGAAGGAGAGAGAAAGAAGAAAGGGGGGGAGGAATAAAGGAGGAAGAGAGTAAGGGAGGATGAAAAAGAAAGATAATTCATGTAATACTAAATCTCACTTCCAAGTCAAGATACCTCCTTTTTGATGTCATTGGTCCTCTTTGAGAATGAAGCACAAACAACAATCTATGAATAGTAGTAACTGCCCCACTGGGGACTCAACTGGCCAGTTGCAGTTGGGCAATCCTGTTCCTTCCTCCTTCCCTCCTTTGCTCCTTTCCTTCCTTCCTTATCTCCTTCCCTCCTTGCTTATTTTCTTCCTTTCTTCCTTGCTTCCTCCCTTCCTTCCTTCATTCCTTCCTTCCTACCTAACTTCCTCCTTTCCTTCCTTTCTTTCTCCTTTCCTCTCTTCCTATTTTCCTTTGTTCACTCTCTTCCTCACTTCACATGGTGAAATCATACATTTACATGTGGGTGCTCTGCCTGAAGGAACATAAATTTCTTAAAATAGAACTCTTTTAAACCAGGCTTTGATAAAGACTGTTCAGATTCAAGCTAGAAGATTTTGTATTTGATCCTCAAGGTAATAGGGAGCTATTGGAGTTTATTGATTAAGAGACTAATATGGTCAGGCCTGCTCTATTGGAACATCACTTTTGCAGATGAATGCAAGATTACATAAATGGGGAAATACTTAAAACCAAAAATTCAATGATTGCAATATTCCAGGTGTTGGGTGATGAGGGCTTATATAAGGGTGGTAGCTATGTAAGAGGTATATATGATAAATGTTGTGAAGGTAGAAATGAAAAGACTTGGCAACAGCTTGTGTGTAAATACAAATGAACAGTAAGAAACAACACTTAAGTTATGAGCCTGGGTGCCTGGGGAATAGTGATGACTGCAATAGTAATAGGTAAATTCAAAAGAGGAAACATTTAGTGAGAAAGATAATAAATTCTATTTTGGTCACATTGAGCTTGAAATCTTTATGGGACATTGAGTTCAAGATGTACATAAGTCAATTTATAATGCAAAAGTGTAACTCAGTAAATATTAATACTTAATATCAATTACTTGAGGAAACTGAAATTTTATAATTTTAAAGTTAATTAATTTTTAGAAAGATAAACAAAAAATATAGAAAAGGAAATTATTTTCATTATATACTAGGGACTCATGCCACAGAAAGCAAATCAAGCAACAAACCTTTATTAAGTACCTACTATGTGCCATATACTGTGATAATTATTTCAGGATATCTGCATATAGACTTTTAAAAATGGGTTGCAAATGGGAAAATTTTCTTATTTTAGAGTCTTGATAAATGTGGAAAAAATCAATAAAAATTTAAGAATTTTTTTCATAAATAATATTTTATTTTTTCTAATTGCATGTAAAGATAATTTTCAACATTCATCTTTATAAGATTTTGAGTTCCATCTTTTTCTGCCTCATACTCCCTCTTGCTTCCCAAGACAGAAGGTAATACTATATAAGTTATACACACGCAATAATGTTAAACATTTCCGTATTAGTCATGTTGTGAAAGAGGAATCTGGACAAAAGGAGAAAACCACAAGAAAGAAAAAAAAGTGAAATAGTATACTTTGATTTGTATTCAGACTTTATTGTTCTCCCTCTGGATGTAGATAGCATTTCTTGTCGTGAATCCTTGGAATTGTCTTGGATCATTGCATTGTATTGCTGAGAAGAGCTGAGTCAATCACAGTTGATCATTACAAAATGTTGCTGTTGCTCTATACAATGTTCTCCTGGTTTTGCTCACTTCATTCAGCATCAGTTCATGTAAGTCTTTCCTGGTTTTTCAGAAATCTGCTCATCATTTCTTATAGCACAATAGTATTCCATCACATTCATATGCCACAGCTTGTTTAGTCATTCCCCAATTGATAAGCATTCCCTCAATTTCCAATTCTTTGCCACCACAAAAATAGCTGTTATAAATCTTTTTGTACCTGTACATTTTTTTCCCCTTTTTATGATCTCTTTGGGATACAGACCTAGTGTTGGTATTGCTGGAACAGTTTTCTAACCCTTGAGGCATAGTCTCAAATTGCTATCCAGAACAGTTGGATCAGTTCACAATTCCACCAACAATGTGTTATTTTCCCAATCTTCCCACATCTTCTCCAACATTTATCATTGTCATTTTCTGTCATATTAGTCAATCTGATAGATGTAAGGTGGTATCTCAGAGTTGTTTTGATTTGCATTTCTATAATCAATAGTGATTTAGCATGTTTTTCATATGACTTTATATAGCTTTAATTTCTTAATCTGAAAACTACCTATTTATATCCTTTGACTATTTGTCAATTGAAGGAATGACTTGTATTCTTACAAATTTAACTCAGTTCTCTATATATTTGAGAGATGAGGCCTTTATTAGAAACACGGCTGTCAAAATTGTTTCCCAGCTTTGTGCTTTCCTTTTAATCTTAGTTGCAATGAATATCATATATTTAATTAATTTTCTACATATTATAAAAATCATAAAATTTATTGAAAAAAGTCTTTAAAGTTTTCAAATCCCTGTACCCCTAATCTTTTTAATATAGGATGCCTTTTTTAGTTTCACAATATTTTGGACTCTCACAGATAGCAGTTATATTCTTAGTATCTGTTAGTTGAGAAAATATATAATGGCAAAAAGCTATTCAATAATGTTTTCAAGTAAATTAATATTTTATTATTCAACTACTATATGTACTTGAAAATGGTCACACATATGTGAGAAATATTCTCCATTCTACAGAATAAAAGCTTACTTGTGTAGCCTATATAAACTCTTGCTTTTATTTGTTTTGTTTCATATCCCAACTCCCAATTCCCACACTGGCAATCTCAGTCCTTAGAAGATGGCTATATATCTTCCCAAAGAGTGCTAGGAATATTCCTGATATGTTGGGGGTATGTTTCTATGCTATCAATGAAAGTTCTCTTTTTGTATGCATTTCCCTATTCATCAGTGTCAGTTCCTATCTCCTCAGTATCATTGGCACCATTGTTTTTCACCTTTCTGTTAATTTTTTAACCAATTGATTTCTCCTAAATATTGATTAACTAATTAACTTCTGTTAGCTTTTACAAAGGGATATTTGTAAATCTCCATTTAAATATGAAGGGCTGGAGAGGTACAACAAGAGCAAAAATACAAAAATCTCCTAAACTAGGGGTTACACTCTCCCCCCTACTACTTTAATCCCTGAGATGAGTGGGATAAAGCTTAAAGGGGTTGCTACTGAACATCCCAGGTTAACTTTTGATTGTGTTACAGAAGATGGACAGAGTAAATTCCTTGCTAGGAGGATGTGGTATCTTGGTCATCAGGTCAATCTATTGCTTGATTGAACACTCTTTGGGGTCACACTTCTTAGGTCTGTATTCTTCAGTAGGCTCAGCAGCCAGCAAGCTTTGGTAGCTCTTCCTACATTTCATATCTCTTAAAACTCTGTACCCACAGAAAGGAGATACAAATTGGGAGTGGTTCCATCACAGATGTAGGATTGTCTAGAAGGCTATATACTCACCAGGAGGCTTGCTGTGGGGCAAATCATCTTTACACCTTGTGGTCAGCCAGAAAGAAAGACCTGGGGATGTTTCCTAGGGGACTTTTGAATGCACTTTATATTCTGGCTTATGTCAACTAACAGGCCCAACAGTCACACAATAAGTAGACAAGAAACATACAGAATATTTTTGTATGTTGTAATGTAGAGAGCTAGCCCCCTCTATTCCACATAATTATGCACTTCCAGAAGCAAACTAGCCAAATTCTTACTTTTACACATGCTATCTCGTCTGGACTCTCATTTAGGGGTTCAATTAAAAATTACTGAAAGGTGCCATTGTGAATAAACAGGCTGATCTCCCCTGTTACATATGCAATATAGTACAGAACTTCTGAGAGTACATAAACAAAAACTGAATAGGATGGTCCGGTATGGTTGAATTGCAAAACAACCTTAGGTATTGATATTTGAGTAGGCCATATTCACCTCCTGTTACAACTCGATTCAGATCAAGCCTGACTTTCCTAAGGTTGGGTCATGCCCTTTCTAATCTCTATAACTCTGTTTGCTTTCCCAAACTTCCTACTTTTGAATGCCTACTACTTTTTATTCTGTGTATAAACAAATCCTACCCATTCTTTAAGGCTCATCTCTAGTTCCAATGTCTCCATGAAACTTTCTCTACCCTAGCCTTGATTAATCTTCTTTGCCTCTTAATTGCTTCTTATAACACTTATTATCTTTTCTACAAAATTCTGTACTTAATTTCACATTGGCTTACATAATTTATTGCTATTCCATCTGGGCAAAAGTATCATTCCTTGAACTATACTGTGTATCAGGGTGACTGGGGAACAAAACCAACAGAGTGGGGTCCTTGGGGGTCCATAGCACTTCACTCCACTCTCCACAGATACAACTCCATCCTCCCCTTGTGTCTCGGACTGTGAGATACAGCAAGAAAACACTTTCATTGCTCCTGCCTTGTTGCACAGTCCTCATCTGGTCCTGTAGCTGAATTCCAAACTCCTGGGCTCCTTCTCCTCCCACAGGAGGCAGCCACTCCTGGCTTCTGCCCCAGTCCCAATGCAGGCAGCTCACCATTCCTGCCCTCACTTCAGAGAAGTCGACGGGAAGGCAGCTCTGAGCTCCTGTTCCATGGCTCCACAGAGTCACAGCTACCACAACTGGAAAACAAACAATTATCCCAGCCTCCATACTTTCCATTAAGTTCACAAATCCTGTTTGTGATGCCATTTTGTATCAGCAAGCACCCTAGAATACCCAG
>JAQQSV010002885.1:0-10188 GCA_028646515.1 Pseudochirops corinnae | reverse complement strand
ATATACACACACACACACACACACAGATACATATGTACCATGAATACTTTCCTCAAGACTCAAAAGACACTGGGCATGTTGAGCACAGAATAACATTAAAAATTAAATTGATTTTATTTTATAGATAATGTAAGAGTCAGTTGTGAATCAATTACAGAATTTGTGTACAGACCATCAACTTATTAGCACAAAGATAAAAAGCAATATCAAATTAGGAGAAAGAATAAAAATTATAAGATATTGTGAGAATTTGAGGTAACTCTAATCTGACCTGCCAGCTATTGATTCTAGAAAATGGAAAAAGTATAAGAGAACATATGTTGATTTTTTTAATTGCCATTTTTAAAGAAAGTATAATTGATGTACATCAATTGTTAAAAGGAAAAGACCAAAAGAGTCTAGAAATTACCTCAACTAGCAAATCTTTGCCAAGTTTAGCCACATGACCGCCATGACAACAATAGTTTAGGATATAAACTCATCTACAAAATCTTATGGAGGAGGATGTTGGAAGACTGTGAGCAATACTGATTCATAGGATTCTGTCACTGGAGCTGAAAGGGACCTAAGGGGTGATCTAGTCAAAGTCTCTCATTTTATAAATGAAACAATTCATAGAAGTGCAGCCACTTACTTGGGGTCATGTAATATACGTGACAGAGTCAAGATATAATCCTGCCCTTGTGGCTCAAAACCCAATGACTTTCTACTGTGCCAATAGTGATCAACAAGAGGAAGAAAAAGCAGGTTATAGAAAGCTGAGAAGAAAATCCGAACAAGCCACATTATGCCAAAGGAATTTAGAAATGAAACTGGAAGATAGCAAAGAGGTGAAAAGTAGAAAATATCTTTAAAAAATCCTAAAAATGTTTTCATCATTGATGATTATGAAGCTACCAAATCTCTCTCTCTGCTATCGTTACTAATAGTCGGTCAATAAATAAATCTTTATTAGATGTCTACTATGTGACAAGGACTGCGTTGAGGGCTGGGTACACAAGGCAAAAGATAGTCCCTGCTCTCAAGGAGCCCCTAGTAGTCCAGTGGGAGAGACAATACGCAGACTATGTATAAACAAGGTATATACAGGACAAATTGTAGATAATGTCACAGTAATGGCACTAGCATTAAGGAGAAAGTTCTAAGAAAGGCTTCTTTAAGAAGGCAAGATTTTAGCTGGGACTCCAAGGAAGCCAGGGAATCTAGGAGGCATAGATGAGGACAGAAAGACAGGTGGTGAAAATGCTGAGTCAAGAGATGAAGTATCTTATGCAAGGCACAAGAAGATCACTGAATCACAGAGTATATGTGTGTAGAGGGGGAAAGACTAGAAAGGTCAAATCAGACAAGGATTTTGGTGGTCACCTGAAAACACACACACACACACACACACACACACACACACACATATAGATAGATAGAGATGTACACACACACGCAGTAAAAGCAGTTAAAGGACTAATTTCACATAGAGAAACAATAGGCGGCGTGCAACAAAATTGGCTCCTTCCCCCTTCTCTTTCCCTAGGAGAGGAGAATAGGATTTGGATAGTTCAGAACATTAACAGATGATTAATACCATGGCCAGGGATGAAGGAAGGGAAAAGAAAGATTTCAGGGAATTGGAGTGTATGAGGTTCACCAGCCCACTCAACAATCAGCTACTGGGTGCTACTTGCAGCTCTTGCTCTCCAGTGTCTGAAGGAGCAATCTATAAGAGTCCTGGTATTCTGGGCCTGCAGGACTGGGGTGAGGGAAGTCCTTTGTTGTTGTTGTTGTTGTTGTTCCGTCATTGCAGTAATGTCTGACCGCATTTGGGGTTTTCTTAGCAAAGATACTAGAGTGATCTGTCGTTTCCTTCTCTAGCCCATTTCACACATGAGGAAACTGAGGCAAACAAGCTTAAGTAACTTGCCCAGGATCACACAGGGGGTATTTCTATGATACACAACCTGATCACGTACTTCCTCTTGGAGGTCAAGATGGAAATTCTTCTGTCTCCTTCCCAGAAGTTTCTCTTACAAGTTCCACCCCCAAAACTGACAAATTTTGGGAAAGGATTTATTCTGTTTGCCATGGAATTGATGTCTCTTTCCAGAATTCTATGTCTCTATGGAAATATTCTTTGTGTGAGTGCTACAAAGGAATGAAATTATCACTAAGCTAAGTCAAGAAATTATTTTTCTGCTTGGGCCAAAAGTGAACTTTAGGAGATATCTTAATAATTGAACCCACGTATATCATGCCTTTATGACAGGCTTGTGATCTATTTCACAAACTACTAATGTATTACCTCCAGTAAAAAAATATTATTTTAGCTTCTACTTCCAATGATCTTAACCCAGATGCTATCCACCATCTTTTTCTACTCTAATGCCTGTATTTTCCTAAATGAAATACTAAATAATTCAATTCAAAAAGCATTTATTACCTAGATATGCATAGCTGACTTCATAATTGTTCTATAGCACTTATTTGGAATTTTACCCAAACTAAATGTTGTCTCTTCCTATGCTCATTTTACACACTGAGGTATATGAAGCCATCCATTCTCTTAGCCAGAAATGTTTCCTGAAGAAATGTTTGTGTAATAAGATCATCATTTTATGTGAAAAGAAGATATAAGTCTAAGTAGGGAGAAAAAGGCAACCATGAATATTTAGCAGATCAGAACAAAAAAAAAGTTGGATTTTTTTAACCTTCTTTTTCTTCTTTCTTTAAAGTTTTATTGATGTTTTGATTTTATATTAAAAACATTGTTAGCTTACCCCCACTCCATTAAATCTCTTCTAAGAAATTTAAACAATGAAACAAAATTAATAATACAGTGACCTAATCTGAAAGGGCATTCCATATATGGGGTACCTCCTTCCCCCCAACTTCCTATTTTTAAAGTTATGTTTTAATTAAAGGAAATTTCTTTCCTTCTAATCTCCTCCCTGTTGAAAAAATAAAGAAGAAAAACAAATCCCTTATAAAAAGCAAAACAAATTCCCTAATTGACTGTATACAAAAGTCTACATGTCTCATTCTATACTCATAAATCTAAAACCTCTCTGTCAGGAAATAGTATATTTTATCATTGGCCACCTGGAATCATGGATAGTCATTGTATTGATTGAAGCTCTAGAAGCTTTAAAAGTTATTTGTCTTTGCAGTATTGTTTTCATTTTTAAATTATTCTGCTAGCTCTGCTCATTTCATTCTTCATGAGTTTATAAAAGTCTTCAATATTGTTCATTTTTGTAATATTGACATCAAGAGTATAAATTGTTTTCTTGGTTCTGTTTGCTTCACTCTGCAACAGTTTATATAAGTCTTCCAGATCTCTCTAAAAGAATCTATTTCTTTAATTCTTAGAGCATGACAGTATTCTACCACATTCCTATGTCATACTTTTTCAATGATACATATCCCTTTAATTTCCAATTCTTTTTGCTACCACAAAAGGAGCTGCTACAAATGATTTTGTATATATAGGACCTCTATTTTTCTTTGATCTCTTTAGGCAGTAGACCTAGCAGTTAGTTCCACAGGTAGGTCAAAGGGCACACACTGTTTATTAACTTTTTATGTAATTACAATCTGCTCTGCAGAATGGTTATTCCTGTTCACAATGCATTAGTATGACTATTGCCCTCCAACATTAATCACTTCTGTTTTTACTATCTTTGCCACTCTGATGGATGTCAGGTAGAATCTCGGAATTGTTTTAATTCATTAGGATTTTCTAATTCGTTAAAATTTAACCTTCCTTTTCTATTGAAATCCTGTTCTTCGTTGAGGCACGCAGATGTTACCTCTTCTATCAACCTTTCTCAGATTTCCCAGTGGAAAGGGGCCCCTCCCTCCTCAAACGTTCTTTGAGCACTTCCTGGAATTTTCCTTTTCTCTTTATTTTTGTTACTTATTTGTATTTACATACTCCATCTCACCCTTTAAGGTCACAAGCTACTTCAGGGCAACAAGGAGGCCCCCAGTGTCTAGCCCAGTGCCTTTCACATAGTAGAGGTTTTTTTAAACTTTCACTGAATTTGTGGCTGAATTAATTGAGGTCCATTTTAAGAAAACATCAGACTATAAGTATCTTTGCTCCAAGAATCAATCCTTCCTGACTGCTCTGACACCCTGCTGTCTTTGGAATTTCTCCTGTACATTTTAGAGTGTAGTTCTTTTTCTCTTTCCCCAAATTGTAAGATATTTTTAATAGGGGGGAAAAAAAGAAAACAACTCCAGATTCCACTGCAATGCTAAAGAATCAAAGTTGAATCTTTAAGCCCTCAATCTGCTTATTAATATCCCCGTCATGGCTCTTGTTGGAAAAGAGGTTTAGTGTCACTGTCCTCAATCAGTGTCCTTTCATTCACTTTCATTAAGAGCCATGTTTTCCTGACAAAGGATAACAAATGGACACCGTTGGTCCCTAATGTGCTTTTTGACTACCGAGCCCGGGCCATTCCTCTGGTAAGCAATTGCAATTATTTGTCATTTTAATATGACTTGGCAAGGAAGCCTAAAAAACATATGACTATGATTCATCAATATGTATATTTTGTACTTAAATTAATATTAGAATATCATTATTATTACTCTAAAACTGCATTAGATAGAAAAAATTGCAGCATGTAAAAAATGCATTAAACTCCATTCTATTCCTTTCCTATAGCAGGAATACACATAATTTAAACACTTACACCATTTGTAGGCTAACAGTTATAACTTATTATAATAAGTAATAGTAATAGTAGTAGTAGGATACATTTATCTCTTTACTAATAGGAAATACATAAAAATGTTTCCATTATTAATTGCAAATAATAGAACTATATATTAAAACCATCAACAAATCTATTGCAAAATACCTATCTCTCCTTTTATATCTTAGAAAATGTTGTTACCTAAATTTTCTATCATTTAAGCATTTTCATGGGGTTGCCCTCATATGCTAGAAGCAACACATTAAAAAAAAGAAGCATTCCAAAGGAAAAGGGAAATGAAGGATGACATCCAAGAAATGTATAGGTGAAAAAAAATAGTTGAATTAATTACAGGAAAAGATTGAAGACAGCTAGTGTGGTCCACTGATATCCTTGTAATATCAAAATAAAGTTTGGAAAGCCCCAAGCATATTGAGTGGCAAACTTATGGGAAAACATGGATGAGTCTTGTACAGGATAGATAAGCATGAATGAGTTGTGATATACAACATGGGAGAGAATACTCACATTGAGGAGATCACATATTCACTTGTGCATTTGAGTACTTTACTGGCATCCTATTTATGCCTTCCCATCTGAGAGGACCCTGGCCTATATCCTCCTACAAATCTACCATGAAGAGACCTGCCCAGTGCTCTCTGGGTCTCTACCCATTACATGAACAATAATGTAGCAAACAATCTGTCCATTTAGTTATTCCTTACTCTCAGTAACTAATCAACCCACATCTTTTTCTACTAAGATCCTTCACAATAGTAACTATTCAATTTCTGTCTTTGCCTCTCCAATGGCAAGTTTATGGTAGTTTCTTAATAAATGTTTGTTGAATTGAATTACTGAATACATCTCTCTGGTGATCTTTTATGATACTTCTTTGTGTTTAGCTTGTTATTGACTGTAGCCTCTTTTTCACACCACAATGTTGTTCTTCAGTTGTTTCAGTCCTGTTCAACTCTTCAGGACTCCATTTGGGGTTTTCTTGGCAGACATACTAGAGTGGTTTGCCATTTCCTTCTCCAGCTCATTTTACAGATGAGGGAACTAAGGCAAATAGGGTTAAGTGGCTTAACCAGGGTCATATACCTAGCAAGTGATTGAGGACAAATTTTAATTCAGGAAGAGAAATATTCCTGATTTCAGACCCAGCACTCTTGACCAGGATCAGATTCATTCACACCATGCATCTCTCCATGTCCCTTTATTTAGAATGGCTTCTTTATGAGTTAAGTGACAATGAATCATCCTCAGGTGATCAGAGAATTTCAATAAGATCAAATGGAGTTTTACTTTTCCTAAAAGGACAGGATTCATGACCCCTTGGATCAAAGGTTCAAAGAGAGTTAGGGAGCCAGACTGGATCCATCTGACTAGGGAAAGTCAGAGGAAATAAGTAGAAAGCCCTAGTGTGGTAGGACTCAGGAACACTTAGTAAAGCATAACTTGAGCAACAAGATGGCAGACTAAACATCACCTTTCAAACCTCTCCAAAACAAAAATTAGGCACCAAATAAAAAGCAAATTCAGTTGTTTCCATGGTCTAGGACATCCAGAATCTAACAGTAGGGAAAAAAAAACCACAAAACCAGGAACTGACATACATTGATTCTAAGTTCATTCAGGACTTCTCACCTACCTCCCAGAATACAAGCAGCAAGATTGCATTAGCAGACCCAAGGAAAGGACACAGGTTACATCAAAACCTACCCCTGCACCCTGGGTCCCCCTCCCTCTTTCCAGTGCTGTGGAGATCCTGGCCCTAGGCTATAGAAGTTTGCTCAGGCCTCAACAGATAGCTTGGTTATAGCCCTTCAGGAACAAAATCTTGCTGAGTGCTGAAAACCTGAAGGACCAGTGCTACAAATATCTGAATTTCTGGTTCTGGGGAAAACAGGTTCTGAACTGCTGATTCTATACCAGGGAATTGATGAACAGAGGGAGTGGGACAGGTCACCTGGATATGACACCATGCTTGTGTGTGACAATGCATCATTCCATTAAGCCTAAGGGAAAGAACACAGCACTTGCTTGGCAAGGGCCAGTTTTGACCATCCAAAAGTAAGTTGGGGCAGAGAACTAAGCTGGTGAACTATGAATTACCCAGTGTGAGAGGATGTTGAGATGTTTTGAGATGTAGCCTTCAGGGAAACCTCAATCAAAGAAGAGGAAATGAATGACAAGGAAAATAAGAGGTGGGAAGAGAAACCAAAAGAACCAAAGATTTAAGGAAGAAGAAAGCTCCAAGATCTTGAACATAAACAGATCAATAGGAAAAACAATAACAGCAAATGGAAATATGGCCTCTAGATCTAATAAAAAGAATTTATGTATCTATAAATAAATACTGTAAAATAAGGGAAAATGATCCAACATTTGATGAGACAGAGGACCCTGTGGAATTTGAGAACATGAAACCATATGTTGTTCCTGAGTTGTTTAAAAGAGAAATGAAAATCATGAAATCAGAATTTATGTCCTATACAGCTAAAATAATGAGCAGAACAGAAAAATTAAATCTACAATCGTAAGCCTCACCAAAGAAACAAAAGAGAGAACAATAAATTGTGAATGTAAATACACAGAAGTGAAAGACAACCTTGAAGAAAAGAAGCAAAAAAGCCCCTCAACAATCTAATAACATTAGAAAAAAATATGCTCTCTATGCAAACAAAATATTCTTATCTCAAAGATGGGATATGTAAAGACAACTTAAGGATCTCAGAAGAACATGACAGCACAAAAAAACATCTTAACTTCATAATAGAGAAATAGAAAAGAATTTCCCAGAACTTCTGAACACAGGAAATGAAATTCTAACTGAAAGAATTCACAGAGAATCTCTAGAAAAAAACCTGAGACTGCAAATTAGAAGACACATAATGATTAAATTTAACAGTTTAATTCAAAAACAAGTACACCAGTCATCAGTACAAAGGCCATTAAATATAAGGGAAAGGACATTCAAATAACACAAGACTATTTCATACCCACTAGAAAAAGGAGGAGGGAATTTAATAATGTGTTTTGGAGATCATTGGAACTCAGGATACAGTCCAAGGTGACATATTCTTCAAATTTGAGTTTAACCATACAAGTTAAAAAGAATAAACATTTAATAATAAAGAAGAATTTAAACCATTTTTAGAGAAGAAGCCAGAACTGAAGAGATTGGAATGCCACAAACAATAGAATTCCATATTTGAAAAAACAGAGGAGATAAAGATACTGACAGCAACATAGTTGCAACAAAAAGAACTCTTAGAGACTTCTTTATCAACTTACACAATGACATATGGGTGAAGGCAGAAATCTAGTAGAGGTAACAGGGAAGAGGTGAACAGGGCGCATTATGGATAGAACCTGGTGACACCCTGCCTACAGATGAATGCTTCTTTTATGGGATTACATTACAGCAGGGAAGATTACATAGGAGAGAAGGGACCAGGGAAATATGAAGAGGGGGTAATGCTCTGGGGTCAAATCAAGGGCTACCAAATGAAAGGAAGGTGGCCTTTGTCATCTCAGAAAGAGAAGAATGAGTAGGATGGAGGAAAGATTGAAAAGAGGGGAAAAGAAGCAGACCTTACTTTGAAGATGGGAGGGAGTTCCTCTAATGAATGCTCCTATGGGTAACAGAGATGAGGACTTTGAGCTCTGGGGGTTTTAGTGCCTGAAAAAAAAAGTCTACTGGTCCTGGGCATAGTTGATACTCTTGTGAGCAACAGGCATCTAAAGGAGTGAGAGAGCATGGCTATATGGAGGAAATTTCCAGGCAAATGTAGAAGGAAAAAAAAAGGACAACAAGAAAGGGTATAAATCAGTGATAAGGGAAGGGTCCCACCATGGAGCAATGTCCCTCCTGACACATGGAATAACTGGCATTGTTCGAAGAGTGAGACACAATGGAAAAGGGGGTGGGGGGGTCCATGGAGCAAGCTCTATAAATCAGTAGCAGAAATCATCTTGAGAGGAAAGACTAGAATGGATACCTTGAAACTTTGGCTTGCACGAAGAATACAGATAAAAGAGAGAGACTAGGTAATTATGGAGTTCGTGAATCAAAGAATAAGGGCTAGAAAAAAACAGAAAGAGAAGATGGATAATAAAGAGTGAGAAAGTCCTATTTGGAAAGGGGTACACAAAATTAAACTTTAAAAAATGAATTTGACTAAGAGGGAAAAAGAGGGAGAATAAATAACTAGATATAAACAGGAGAGAGGAACTAATAAACAAAACTCTCAAGGGAAAAGGGGAAGGGAAAAAAAAGCAAGAAGAAGGCATCAAGGGTGAAGGGAAGTAAACCAATATGAACAAGGTCACTTAAAAAAATATTAAGATAAAGTTGCTGAAGGAACATAATTCTGTGTTTATAGCAGAAAAGGGGGAAATCATAACTTAAAAATAATTTTAAAGACAGATGAAGGAAAATATAAACATAATTCATAACTTTAGATGTGAATGGATTAAACAATCTAATAAAATGAAAAAGAGTAACAGATTTGATAAGAAAATAAAACTCAACAATATGCTGATTACAAGAAATACTTTTTTTTTTTAAAAAAGCATAAACAAAATGAAACTGAGGGGATGGAAATATACTATGCATCAAGTGAATCCAAAAAAAGCAAGAGTTGTCATCATGCTATCTGACAAAGCAAAAACAAACATTTGAAAAATATAAAGTGACAAACACCAAAAAGCATTTCTCTGAGAAGCACTAAGTGAAGTTAAAAAGCAAGCTGGAAAGTAAAAAGGAAAGAAAATCATTCTCAAAAGTTGTAACCTTATACAGTCAAGTATCTACGGAGTGGATAGACAATGATCACTTAAGAATCAGTCAACAAGGGGGCAGAGCCAAGATGGCTGAGTAGAAACAGGACTTCCAAGCGGCTCCAGCTTCCATCTCCTCCAATACATGTAAAAATGACTCCAAACGAACTGTAGAGCTACAGAAACCACAAAGTGACAACAAATCTCCCTCTGAAGGAAGCCCAGCAGGTCAGAAGAAAGGGTTGATCACAACATGCTGGGAGCAGAGCATAGTCCCAACTGAGCCCCAGTTTTAGCCCCAGGGTGGCCACAACCAGCCACTGCTGGAGCAGACTTCACAAGAGTAAATCACCAGTAGCTGTAGAGGTTTCCAGACTTCTCAATCCACAAATGACAAAGACAAAGTAAAAGGTCAGTATGGAACTTCAATCAAACAGGGGGAGCGTGGTCAGGCTGCTCAAAAGTCAAGTAATTGGCTGCCAATGTGAGCAAGCAATGGAAGTGCAAAGAGATGATAGAATCATTTTTGGGGGACAAAAATGATCAAGGCATGGAGTGGGAGGAGGACAACAAAGTCAGAACTCCTGCATCAAAAGCCTCCAAGAAAAATATGAATTGGTTACAGGCCATGGAGGAGCTCCAGAAGGATTTTGAAAATCAAGTAAGAGAAGTGGAGGAAAAATTAGGAAGAGAAATGAGAATG
>JAQQSV010002884.1:0-12939 GCA_028646515.1 Pseudochirops corinnae | reverse complement strand
CCATACTCTCTACATTCAGTTTTTGATGTTCTATATTTTCTTCTTAGAATTTCTAATATTAATTTTTAAAAAAATTTCTGATATTTTCTGTACTGGCAACTTAATAATTCTGAGTGTCTTACATAAATTTTCAATAATTCATGGATAAGCTACCATTTCTTCAAATTTATTTTAAAATGTTATAGTCATTAAAGTTATGATCATAACCATAATAAACTTAAATTTTAAAGTTTTTCTGTCTAAAAGGGGAGAAATTGATGGATGCCATTAAAGTCTGCATGTATGCTAGCTAGTAATATTCTATAGGTTAGTGTTTTCTGTCACATAATATTGTTAGATGTATATTTATACATAGACCACAATATTTTAAAATTTTAATTTTCATGTTTGTGCATTTAAACTATCATAAACAACATATATTTACAAAAATATTTGTAAATAACCCCCTCAAGTTGTAGTACAATTTATAATATGAAAATATTGTTAGAAAATTTGATAAAAAATTAAAGTATAATTTCTGTTTTTATTTTCTTATATTATAGTTTTGTATATTTGATACAAAGTTGTTAGTATTTCAGGGATATATAGAGTGTTCAGAGAGGACTAACTCTTCTGGTATAAGGGCCAACATGCCCTCTTCAGGACTGTTCACCCACCTTTGGTGTCTAGCTTCCACCCAAATCTCACCTATGGCTACAAGAAGCTGTAGTATATTCAGCAGTCAGACTTTGGTAAAACCATCTCTGCAGACAGGCTAAACCATGTTGAGGGTAACCAACAGGCCTCAAACCCATTGGTGAGTTAGGGGGATGTCTATCCCAAGCATGTGAAAATTTGTCCCTGTGGAATGGGTACATGAGAACAATTTGTTCCAATGGGTCATGAAGGTGGCTGAAGCAAGTGCTGTGGAGCACTTCAAGCTTGGTCAGGCAATAGAAGATACCAAGACCATCTACTGAATCCTGGGCCTCTCCAGTCATTTTGACTTTTATCTTGTCACTAGAATTCAATGATTCTGGAAGAGAGAGGGAGGCTGATGACTTTGTGCAACTCTGTCTCACTTAAATCCAGATTCACATGTAAGTCGGGACATCATCCTGTAATGTCATTGATGCTTTTCAGAATGAAGAATGAACAATATCAGCATTTTAATTTTAAGAAAAATAATTATTATATCTGTGGTTCTAAAAAAAACCTCAAAGCATTATAAAAAGAAGATAGTATTTACATTCTGTTTTCTGGTTTATTTGTACTGCTAACACAAGTAATAATAAAAATTAACAATTTAAACTTTAGTGTAAGACACAACAAAAATTATCTTTAAAATTGCCTATTTCATGAAAATCAATATTATTATCAGAGCCTTCTAAGAATGGTCTTTTCTCAAGCCAAATGACATGCCAACAGAGAATTGTGATCTATGATAAAAGTTTTTATTTACTGTACTTTATTCTTTGATACATGCTACTACAAAAACTGTCACATTTTCAGTTTTTCTTGGAATGCATTATTGGGGCTGTTCAATGCATTCTAACTTCTGGGTATCAGTTATTGAATGGTGTCGAAAATGCTTTCTGAAACTGACACTATGGATACTGGTGTTTTATAGAGGAACTACATGAGTCATTCATCGTTCAGTATGAGCTAAACTTATTTCCCCAATATGTGACGTGGCATGTATACTGCAAAGAAACTGTAAAACAAGTGGTCAGCAATCCAAATTTAGATAGTCATTTTGACTCAGTAATGTTCAGTGTTTTAAATCACAATGCTTGTGAAATCTGAATGATGTAAATTAATTATTCTAAATCTTCATCAATATATCAGTATACTTCACATGTGCTCATGGATTTGGTAATACATTTTAATTGAATTTTGACTGGAGAAATTTTCCTGGAGATCCAGCATATTCTGGGTGCAGCCCTGCCCCAAGTAAAACTTTCTAAAGATCCTTCTCCCTTTTTTGTCTCCCTCCCTTTTGGACCGTGGGTTGGTTCCAATAAATAGATCATAGAATTGTGTAGATCATCTGTCTCTAAAAGAGACCTAGGGGACATCAAGTTCAATATCTTCATTTTCTAGATAAGAAAGTGAGAACCTGAGGAGTTGGGACTTGCCCAGGGTCACACAGCTAATAAGTATCAGAGAAAGGATTCATACTCAGGTCATCCTAACTTAGTTTTAACATTCTATCTGTAATGTGATCTATTTACCTCACCACATATCTCAAGGACCTTCTTCCCCCTCCCTTTCTTGAGGTGTTCTCAAACTTTTCAGGGACCGTTTGAGGAAGAATCATACTTTGGTAGTTTTCATTTCATCAACACAATTACCCAAGTTACTTGTACCAATTATAGGGTGAACTTTTGAATTTGCTTGTCCAGTAGAATAAACAGAAAAGGCTAATTCTACTTACCTCTATCTATCATGCACCGGAAATGGAATATATGGTTAAAAATGAACTACATGAAATATGCAGCTACTTTTCTAAGCAATCAGTTAAAGTACTCATCAGCTTCAGCGCTCAAAGACTCATGTGCAGAGTGGAGTCTTATTTCTTTGCTCTTTTTCTCCTAAACGCATTCTCCATACTAAAGTTCTTCTACTGCTCAAAAATCTTCATTGGTGCTTTATTATCTCCTGACAAAAAAAAATCAACTTTTTGCTTGAAATTCAAGGACCTGCACAATTTGCAGCCACCCTACCATACTTTCCCTATATCTCATTTGTTGTTCTTCTTCCTTTCTTTTCCCTCATAAAGTTTATGCTAGAGCTAGATTGGTCTACTCTGCCCACTTACCATATCCTGCACTTTCCTGGCTTAACTTCATTTCTCACTTGGTTCCCTAGGCCTATAATCTTTTTCTTCTTTCTCTTTGTCTGTAGAATTTCTACCCATCCTTCAAAACCCAATTTAAGTGGCATCTTGCTCATAAACCCCTCCAACTTGGGGATGCTCTTAATCCTATCAGACTTGAAAACATAACTCTCTGATCTGATTTGATAGATTATTTTGTATTATAGTATGCCATATGCACCTACTATACAGTAAACTATAGGCCAGCAAGGTCTATGACTTTTTTAAACCTGGTAGACCCTAGCCTAACATAATATGCTTCATGTAGTCAGGTCAGGAGTAGAGACTAGATCTGTGATTCTATCACTGTAGGGAAGTCCAGGTAAGGCACTCTCTCAACCAGTGCAGGTCCATACCTTCTTCCCAATTTATATCCTTATAGAGAATTACTTAGAACACTGAGATGTTAAGTGACTTCTCTGGGGTCACACAGCCAGAATGTATCATAGGAAGTAAATGGTGATCCTGCTTCCAAGGCCACCTCTTTGTCTAGTATATTTCTCTATCACACACAGTAAAAAACAAAAACAAAAAACCTTTATTAATATTTATTGAATTAAATGGAATTGAATGAGGCTTAAGAATAGATAAATGAGTGAATAAGACATTTTGTTAACACAGTGTGTTTTGGGATCACCTTAACAACATCTTGACCAAAGCCACGTTTTTTCTCTCTTGTCAATTTGATAACATCTTGTGCTGATATCTCAAATTTTTCTTATTACATTCCTATCTGGCATGTTTGGTTTGGTGATACTTAAATTAGAGATGAAGTTGATTTTGGTCTTATGTTAATAAAATTCTCAACTAAAAATGATTTTCCAAAAATTGTATTTTCATTCAGATACTGATAATCTCTCCTTGATACATTCTTATTTTGTTTAAATCTGATTCAAAATTAGATTTATTCACATAAATAACAATACTAACAAATCCTTCTTGACCACATTTGGCTGTAGATAGCTTACTTCAGCAAAGATAATGAATTATTTCTCTTGTGGTCCCTATAGAAAGGACATAGAAAACCCTAAGACAGCCCTCTCATTTTCTATACCTTTATAAGCTCTCTGACAATAATGCAACTTTTAATAATGCCTAAGTATTTTTCCATTAATCCAGAGAGAAAACAAAAATTTATTCATATACTTCCTTAATTATTCTTCTCAAGCTTTCAGAGAGACTTCTGATATTGCCAAAAATAATGACTATTGACCAAGTATAGGAGTGTGTACGTATGGTGGGGGACGCACATTGCAATGACTGGACATTAAAATACAAAAGTACCCAGAAGTGGACAGAGTGTTACAAATTGTGATCACTTTTTTTTTTTTTTTCGACACTTTATTACCTGTCCTGGGCTCAACTATGAAATGTGTGTCACTTCTTGCTAGTTGCCTCCAGGAGTTTGGATTCTAGTCTGAAGGCTACTTTCACTTTCAGACACTATCTCTGCCTTTTCAGCTTTACCATGCTTCTGCCTGACTTTTGAGCTTACGTTGTTCAAACTGTAGTTCTGGCCTCATCCTGGTGTAATGTTACTGGGATCTGAAGATCTTCCAGGCCCCTTGAGCTTGCTGATGTAGCAGGAAGGGGTGGAGCAACAGAAGGCTGGAATCAAGCTAGTCTCCCTGTGGTGCTGCCTGGAAGCAGCGGCAGCGGTTGCGGTGTGAAATCCTTTTTCTTTGAGCCAGCCAAGAATCTCTGCTAAGGACTCCTGCTGAGGACGGCCTGGGACGAGAACTACCGGGAGTGAGGAGAGGAAGATCTTTGCTGAGGTAGCCTGCCCTGTTTTAAGGCTTCAGAATGTGGGTGTTTACTACTTTAACTACATGCCAACTTCATAACTACTGTATTGGCTTTGACTTTCTGGTTTTGGGACTCAGTTTTCTGGTATTTAAATGAATACGCTATCCATATTTCTTATGTAGAGAGCCTGTTATATTTTGTGATTAATAACTATATCAGCCTATTTATAGTTACTGTAGGCATTGTGAATATTGCATTGATGATACACCTGGACAAGATCTTCTTGATTAAATTTCCCTATTAACCCCTCACTGATTACCAGAGTGGAAAAGCTTCAATCTATATAATGGATCCCACGCAGTTATAGGATTTCAATGTTTCAGACTGTAACCTTGGCCTTGGGGAGGAGTACATCAGAAGATTTGCTGAAGGAACTGGGAGTGTTTCACAGTGGAAGAGAAGAAGATTTCATGCTTATTGTGGTTGTGGGAGTAATAGTCAACGTCTTTTATTTTTTAATGTAAATTTTCTTTATTATTATGCATTGAATAAACATCAAAAACTATGAACCTTTCAATATATAGAGAAGAGTATACAATAGTACTACATACGAAACTGTGAATTATAATATCATTTTAAGAGCGTATTAAATATTAAATTTAACATGATAGTAACAAAACTGTCCTTGTTTATGTTGCTTTATGATTTTTTTTGCTCTTCTAGTTTTAAAAATATTTTTAAAATTATTTATTGTTTTTTTAACATTTTTTTCTCTTTAAATGTTTATTTCTCTTTTGTTGCTTCCAAGGTGCTAAAATATGGGGAGTGGTGTGGCCACTGTTTTACTGTTCAGTACTCTGGTCTTTACCCAGGAATATCCCTGGTCCTTTACAGCCACAAATGCTAGAATTACTCTTTGCCTTGGAGCTGTGATAAGAGCCTTTTGCTCCCTTGGGACTGACCCCCCTTTGCTCCTCTCTACCCTGGAACTGTGACCCAGCACTGTCTATGGGCAATAGAGTTGTTAGTGCCAGTTGTACTTAATGCCAGCAAAGGATCCCTTGTAATCTCTTTCTGACTAGTTGTCTGAACCTCTTACCTGAGAGCTCCTGAAACTGCTGCTGTGTGAATCGGATCATACAAGTCTTCCTAGGTTTCTCTGATACATCATTTTCATCATTTCTTAAAGCACAATATTTTATTGCATTCATATACCATAACAGGTTCAGCCATTTCTGACTTAATTGGCATTTCTTTTGTTTCTAGTTTTTTGTTAAAACAACAAGTGCTTCTATGAATATTTTTGTTTATATGGGTCTTGTCTTACCCTATCTTACATCTTTGTGATAGAAGTCTTCATGTATCTGAAGGGCTGTGATATGGGAAATGGATCAGATTTGTTCTACTTTATCCCAAAAAGCAGAACTAGAAACAATTAGTGAAAGTTACAAATAGGATGTTTATGGCTGGCTATAAGAAAGTTCTCCATAATTAAAAGCATTCCAAAGTGGAATGGGCTGCCTCAGGAGGGAAGGCCTGTATTAGGAGAGGTTCTCCAGTGAATGCTGGAGGACAGATCTGTAGAGATATTGTAGATGAAATGTTTTCCATTTTCTATCTGTTCTGGAAGAGTTCTGAGGTCCCTTGCAACTCTGATTCTTGGGTTCTGTAACTTCAGTAGTAGGATAAGCATAATGAAAAGACTATAATATACTGTTACTTCAAAGGACCCAAAGCACTTTCACATTTCTCTCTCTCTCTCTCTCTCTCTCTCTCTCTCTCTCTCTCTCTCTGGTGTTCTTTGAAGTTCAGTAACAAGTGAGGGAAAATAACCTTGTGATATATTCCAACAATATCCATTTCATAAATCCTATTGTAGCACTTGGTTTCTAACATTCTTTTGCACTTACCACAGTTCAATTTACATTATACTTATTCCTGTTTTTGTCCCAGTAGTCTAAATTGGTGAGACAGGAAGAAGAGATGCAGTGTAATTGAAAAAGCAAGAGACATCTGGATCTTACCATTGAACCTGGCTGTTGAGTTCAGGAGTTTTGAGCTGCAAAAGGCTAAGCTGATGAGATGTCTACACTAAATTCAATGTTGCTATTGTGAATTCCTTGTAGCAGATGGCCACCAGATTGTCAAAGGAGTAGTGAATTGGCCAAGGTTGGGAATTGGAGAAAGTCGAGTGTTGATCAGAGTGGGATTGGACCTCATATTAGCCCCTAAACATTCAGCCTATTTAGGTTAGGGGAGAGTCAGACTAAAAGAAAAAAAAAAAGGACTGAGAACCAGGAAAACTTGGCTCTGGTACCATCTTAGACACTGTCTAGTTGTCCAGTTGGGCAAATTACAACCTCTCTGGACTTCAGAGTCCTCATGGGCAAAGCGAGACAGTTGGGCTGGATCATTATAATATCATAGCCTTGAGAGCTTATATGGAATTTTGATACCATCTAATTCAATCTCTTCATTTTATACTTGAGGAAGGACTAGAGTGGGTAAGTGATTTGCCCCAGATAGTCAATAGCACAATTGGGAAATGAACCCTAGATCCTTGACTCCAAATCCAGTATTTTCCACTGTATTATGCTACTCTAAAGTCCTTTTCAGCACTAAGATGCTATGAAGCCCTAGAAGCTGGAGCAGTATTTGATTCATCTTTGTATATGTAGCACGCAGAGGAGTGCCTTACATAAACATCCATATGTTAAGGATGACATATCATATATCTTCTACAGTGGAAGTTCTCTATACTAATTCACTTTAGCAACCTGTTTATAACTTATGCATGGTCTTAGGGAATTACTGGAGGCCCAAATTACTTAAAGTAACTTTACTAGGGTCTTATGGCTAGTAAGTATTAGGAGCATGTTTTCAACCTAGATCTGATTTCCAGGTTCAGCACTCCATATATTAGATAGCATTACTTTTCACATAGTATGTTCTTTGTACATATTTATGAAATTCATTGAAGTCTAATACGAAGATAGATAGTCCAGAATGAGGATGGCCAATAGAAAGAAAGGAAAGCTCTGATGCTGTTATGGTTACTTCTGCCTGCCAGCTAGGTATATTTGGCTAATGGAGCATAGGATTCTGACCACATGGGAAATAAAAGGCCTTCCCCTGCTAGTCTCCTTGGGCCATTTTTTGGTGATTTTTTTGCCTCTTCCCAAAGGCTGGGTGGGTAACACAATCTGCCTTTTGTGTACCCCTGGATTATAGTGCTGCAGATTTTCTGTTTATTTTTTCCACAAATCCATTCCCCATGCTAATGAAAAAGATAATAGGCTTGTTATGGAATAGTTGAAGTAGAAAACAGAACATAAGGATGACAATCAGGCCAAATGTTGTGTTTATACTCAAAACACCCCTTGGTACTTAGTAAGAACAATTAATTTATGAGTCCCACCCTTGTCCTACAGCATGTTTGCTAAACCAACTCCATATTGTATTCCATTACAGACTTTTCTCTTCCAAAAAAGCACAAACCTATCATCAAATGATGACTCATTGCCCCAACATTAGTATCTCTTCCCTCAAATTACTTTGAAAGATGTATGTGTGTACATATGCATGCACACATATATGTATATGTGTATACACGTGTGGGTGTGTACACATACTTCTTTGTGTACATGTTTTCTTGTCTCCCCTCACAGAATGTGAAGTCCTTGAGGGCAGAGATAGGGATGGGGGCTTGTAATTTCATTACTGTAGGTAACTCCCAGATAAGCAATATCCATCTACCAAAGCAGGTTGACTCCTCTGTAATTTATAGCCAGGAGAGTTATGCAGACCATAGAAAGACTGTGACTTGCCCATGGTCACAGAGATAGCATATGTCAGACATGGAACTGGAAGTCAGGTGCTCTAGCTTTGAGGTCAGCTCTCTGTCTTTAAAGTCCTCCTATGGTAGGAACTATTTCACTTTTATCTTTGTATTTCTCCCCAGTGCCTAGGACAGTGCTTGGCACATAGCATTTAATAAGTGCTTACCTTCCTTGCTTAATAGCTAATAGAAAGAACACTGGATGTGGAATGAGAAGATTCAGGTTCAAATCTTGTTTTGATATTAACTATCTGTGAAATTTATGGCCACTTACTTTACTTCTATAGATTCTGTAAAATAAAAGGATTGGTTCAAATGATCTCTAAGATTCCTTAAATTTCAGATCAAGAATGAGATTAATTACATGGTGGTTGTTCCCTCAGCTCTTCCCCAGTTTCCCCTTCTTCCTTCCTGTCATTGCATCTGGTGTTTGGTTCAAATAATTCTGCCTTGCTTCCCAATACCTCCCCTGATCTTTAGTAGCCAACGATGAAATCCCTGTGGTGCCATATTGCTTCACTCTGCTTACTGATGTGTTATTATCAAAAGGGAAAGATTTACATCTTTCTCATTCATTATTTATTACTGAAAAGCCAGGGAAAAGGTCTTAAAAGCACTAATGCCATTTTTTTTCACGCAAAACCTTTGGGAAGGCATAGGGCTGTCCTCAGGGATACACAGACTCACATGATTAGTTCTACCCTTTACTGATTTTAAAAAATAATCTTTCAATTATTCATTAAGAGGTAGGTAAGAAAAAAAATTATCAGGAGTCACAAGTCTCAGTCAAAAAAGATAGATTGGTGACAGTATCCAGTACAAAAACTTCAGGGTTTTAGAGAAAACTAACAAGCAGGGATGACCCAATGAGCAAACCACTAGAAAGAAGGGAAGGAGTATTTTCCTCTCCTCAAATGAGCCACTTTAAAAACCTACTTTCTAAAGCCATGGTTTATGCCTAAGCATAGCTGTATGAAATGAAAGAATAATTGACTGAAACAATATGCATTGATGTGTCAGAGAACATTTTAAGTGAACATTTTAAGTAGTGATTTTAAGGAAGTCATTATAAAAAAAAAGTGCCTTAGATGAGAAATTTACTCTTTTAGGAAAATGAATACTTTGAAATGTTCTGATGTTAAATAAATCCCCTTTAAAAATTCCAGTGTAGGATTACCCCTTGTCCCTCCCCCCCCCCCATTTCAAAATGTTCACAAGAAGAAACTAAATGGAGGATTTTTGGTCTTGGGTGGGGGTGGGGCGACAGGACACACAGTCTTGATTGGTGAATAAAAAGAACAAAACTGTTCTGCTAATATGCAATTACCTCATTAATTAATTCAATAAAGGTTGAAATAATTTATTGTGAACAATGCATTGTGCTAGATGCTCCATAAATACTTGTCACATGAAGACTAACCTCTAAATCCATTCATACCACCAGGGGAGTGAGAATTAATTAATGCAGCAGCCATGATAAAGCCCAGAATCCTTCCTACACCATGTGTATCCTGATGAAATACTTCTATTCATACCAAAGTTTTAGGAAATGAGGTAGGTTCATGGTTAGAAACTTGAGGACTCAGGTCCAGTAGGGAGGAATGAGAACTTTTTGGCAATGATAGACCGGTAGTTTCAGGTTTGCCATTGTCAGAAAATTTCCCATGATGGTTAAGGTCTATAGTTGGGAGTCAGATTGCTGCTCTAAGCTAGCCTATCATGACTGTGCTTTGCCTCAACCTAGTACTTAAAGCATGGATTTTGCAATCCATTCTTAGAATTTACAACAGTCTTTTATTGTCCCTTTAAAAATGTCTCTGGGACAACATCCGAGAACTGGTATTAAATCAGCTGGGGGAGAAGGAGACATATAGGTTTGACATGGGGTTAGGCTAAGGGCCTCTTCAGACTTCTAGCTCTACTCTGGCAATTATCCTTGTCTCTGGGCATTTGGAAGGATGGATGGAAAGACAAATGTAGGATTGTGGCTTTGAATGTCTGAGTAAACTCTGTTCTGACTCTACTTGAGTTATTTATCAGTCAATCAAAAACCAGCAAGAATTTATTAGGTACCTATATGAAGGTCAGGCAAAGAAAAAAAATGGACCAGATCCTCGAAGACATTAAGCTTCTGTGGTGGGTGTGGGAAGGAGACACTATGTAACTATATTCAGAAGAAAGATAAAATAAATGCATAGTAGTTTAAAGATGGAGGGCGCTAGCAGTTGAAAAGATCAGTAAAAGATTCATTCAGAAGCAGTGCTTAAGTTGATTCTTGGAGGAAGTAATGGATTCTATAAGATAGAGGTGAGAAGATGGTGCATTCCAAGACAGGACATAGCCAGTGCAAAGATGCACAGACAGAAAAGAGATGAGTACTGTATGTGGCAAATTGTATGAAGGTCAATTCACTGGATTGTAGTGCATAGGAAAGGTAATGATCCTTTTAATGTGGTTAATATGGTGGGCTGGAGCCAGATTGTGAAGGGCTTTAAGATCCAAAGAGGAGCTTATATTTTATCTTAAAGACAATAGGGAACCACTGGAGTATATCATTAAAAATAATAATAGCTAACCTTTATATAATACTTGAAGATTTTCAAGATATTTTACAAATGACATCTCATGTTTTCCTCACAGAATATGCAACAAATATAGAGAAATTAAGTGACTTGCTTATGGCAACAGAAGGAGGAAACATCTGAGGCTAGATTTGAATTCAGATCTTCCTGACTCCTGGTCCAGTGCTCTACCCAAGGTTGACACCTAGATGATTAAATAGGGAAGTAACATAATCACATCTACACTTAAAAGAAATCACTTTGGTAGATATATGGAGGATATTTTGGAGTGGGGAGAAATGAGATACGTAGCTCAATTCACAGGTCATTGAAATACTCTAAGAGAAAGGAGATCTGAGGCTAAAATATATAATGACTATTTGAGTATTGAGAGGAGAGAGATATGAGAAAGGATAAAAGTAGCAAGATTTTACAACTGATTAGACAAGTAGAAGTTTAACAAGAGTGGTTTTATTCTTACTAGTGAGTCACCTATATATTTCAAAAAGGAAGAATAAAACAGTAGAAAAGTCACTGACTTTGGAGTCTGAGGAACTGAGTTCAAATCCTGCCTATGCTACTAATGACCTTAAGCATGGCACAAATCTCTATAGATCTCAGTTTCATCATTTGTAAAATGAAGGCGGTCCCTTCCACCACTAAATTTATGAATCTATGATTGAAAGGGCTTTAGGGATACAAGAGCTCTTCAAATATCTCTTAACTATTTCCATGTGGGTGGAGCCAAGGTGCTGGAGTAGAAACAGGACTTCTGCATGGCTCTGACTTCCACCTCCTCCAACACATGTAAAAAATTATTAGAGCTACAGAACTCACAAAGTGACAGAGAGAAACAAATCTCCTACTGAAGGAAGCCTGGCAGGCCTGCAGGAAGGGTCCATTGTAATGTGCTGGGAGTAGAGCATAGTCACAACTGAGCTGAGGTTTTAGCCCCAAGGTGGCCCCGACCAGCCACAGCTGGAGCAGACTTCACAAGAATAAATCACCAGCAGCTGTAGAGGTTTCCAAACTTCTCAATCCACAAATGCCAAAGACAAAGTAAAAGGTCAGTGTGGAACTTTGTTCAAACGGGGGTAGCATGGTCCAGCTGCTACCCCCAGATTGAGAAATGGAGGAGGTGTGGTGGCTGCAACTGCTGCCCCGTGGCTACTTCCAGAGCCCCTGGCCTGCAGTTTTGTAGGGGGACCAAATGACCATTCAGAGGGTAATCACTCTTGCTTTGACCTACTTGGATCTGGATCTTGGTCTTGGGTGGCAGTCCTGGGGTATGTGACCAGTGAGCCAGAACTTGTGGGGGCTATAGAGAGGGTGCCCTCCTAATAGTTATGGCAGTTGCAAAACCCCCAACAATTTGGGACAGAGCTCTCTCCATTTTGGAAGCAAAGTTCTATGCTGGCAAAGAGCTCAAAAGTCAAGTAATTGGCTGCCAATATGAGCAAACAATGAAAGCACAAACATGTGATAGAATCCTTTTTTGGGGACAAAAAGATCAAGGCATACAGTGGGAGGAAGACAGCTAAGTCAGAACTCCTGCATCAAAAGCCTCCAAGAAAAATATGAACTGGTTACTTGGAAGAGCTCAAGAAGGATTTTGAAAATCAAGTAAGAGAAGTGAAGGAAAAATTGGGAAGAGAAATAAGAATGATGCAAGAAAATCATGAAAAGTGAGTCAACAGATGTTAAAGGAGACCCAAAAATACTGAAGAAAATAACACTTTAAAAAACAGACTGACTCAAATGGAAAAAGAGGCCCAAAAAGCCAATGAGGAGAAGAATGCCTTAAAAAGCCAAATTTTCCAGATGGAAAAGGAATTTCAAAAATTTACTGAAGAGAATATCTCCTTCAAAATTAGACTTGAGCAATTAGAAGCTAATGACTTTATGAGAAATCAAGATACTACAAAACAGATCCAAAC
>JAQQSV010002883.1:10109-20317 GCA_028646515.1 Pseudochirops corinnae | reverse complement strand
CTGTATTTGATTGCTTGTCCTTCCAGTGGGGATGGGAGGTGAGGGAGGAGGAGAAAGAATCTGGAATCTGGAGTTCCATAATCAAATGTTATGAATGTGTATCTACGTGTATATATATATATGCAATTATTATTATTATTATTATTGACTACATCCAACTGGAACTTGAGACACACAGGCACTACGGTTGGGAGATCCAAGCTGCCCTTCTGAAAAGTGACATAGGAGAGAATAGACTGGGGGAGGGGGGACACATTGGGATGGCTGTTTTGGGGTGGTGGGTGGGGGAAAGAGGGGGAGAAAATATGTAACTCAAAATCTTGTGGAAATGAATGATGCAAACTATAATAAAATTTAAAAAAAAAATAAAGTGCAGCTCAAGAAAAAAAAAAGAAATGGGAATAGTCCTAGTGAAGATCTATAGATTGATTTTAAAAAATTTAATACATTACAAAAGTACTAAAAGAAAAGTCTGGGCTGACAACTAGAGGACTTTACTAATTAGTGTAATCTTTTCTCTGGGGAGTTTAAATTAACAAATACCCATCTGTCCAGGATGGTTTAAGGCTTAAAAAAACTGACTGTGAGATTTACATTAATGAACCATCTCTGGAATCAGCACAACAATAAACTGATGCTAATACAACAGAGACTGGGAAGGCTGGGGTGGGGGGTGGGAGGTATTTCCTCATCTAAATGAAGCTAGTAATTTTTAACGAGAAAATAGCATGAAGTTTAAGAGAAACATTTTCATTCCTATAACGCTAAATTAAGATGTAAACATCTGAACTGGTTAACACCAAGACCTGGAATATAATTTTGTCTTTTGAAATAAATCTTCACCTTAGTCTGTTTATGGATTCAAGATTTTAAATTATATTCTGGCCTAAATAAATGTATTATAGTGAATTCAATCCTAAAAGGTACGTTTGTAAAACAAATTTTTCTTTAAAAAAACCCAACATTTTAGTTAACCATGTTTATTTGACTTCTGGAGTACTCAAACTACATTCAATCAACAGATGACTTCTAAAAATTTTACTAAACAAAAGGAGGAGATATATGAGTATACAAGTATCATAGCAATTCTCATACACAGGAGCAAAAAATGCTTACGTCAATGAATTCTGCAAATGAACAGTAGTGATAATTGTTGATTTTTAACTAATAAAAGTGTACAGATTGGTGCTGATGCTAACACTCTAAGAGAAAAGCAGAGCAATAAATAGATTAAAACTGCACAGATCACACAGAGCTTTACAGAAACAAAAAATTTTAAAGAAAAGCCTTTTTAAAAAATACAAACATCATTCAGTGTGGATTAGGAAATGTTAACTAGGAAAAACATCTTCCTAATAAACGAGTTGTGGAAATCCAAATTCTGAACTGAAAATACTATTGGTCTTCAAGTGAATGCATCACCCAAAGGAAAGGGTAGCAAGAGCATCCTTTCAAACGATGTTTTGGCGAAAGCTCTTTGGCTGAGGATGTGGAGAATCCAGCCACACACAGCAGCCATTCTTCTCAAGCTCAGCACACAAAGCGCATTCAGCAGGGATGTTGGGCAGGGGAGAGAAGGACGAGGGCAGAGGAGAAGAGAAAGGAAACCAAACCGACAGAAAGCAATGCTGATCGAGAAGTGTCAAATGGATAAAAAGAGGAAACAAGCCTAGTTCAATTTTAGACAGGATATCCGTGCTTGATACCGAAAAGTAGATTCAGTCCAGACGAGGCCATACTTCACTGCTTTCTGAGTCCAATATAAGACAAAAATTTATGTGCTGAATGTTTTTAAATACTTCCTTAAAACACTGTGTGCAGTCGGACTCTAAGTGGGTCTGCTATGGTCCTTCTTGTTTCAAAAGATTATAAAATTATATATAAATTTTAAGACTTCAAATGTGGGATTCTCTGCACAGTCAGACCTCCTGTGTAATTCCTGTCTTTAACATTTTAATATGTTCTTTAAAACTATACAGAGCAAACATCCAGTAAACAGTATTTTATTTTATGACACTCTGTTAATACGATAAATATACAAAACTTTCAAACTACTCAAAACATGCAACATCAGAGGGACAGAGGAGAAGGGCATTTATACAGAACCAAGACAGTCACCATGATAGCAAAGCATCATTAATCATTTACAAAATATACAAACATCCCTTAGATAAATAATCCAAATCCTAAATTACAGACCACTAAGCGCTGACTTCCAGTGTTCAGACTTGTACTTTGAAATAAATCAGACACAATCTGTGACTGGAAAACCAAACTTAAACGGGTGCCCATTGTCAGGAAATTGCTCTGTGACTGGAATACCTGGAAATTTTAGGGTAAAGTATAAAACATTTTAACAAACAGCCTCTGCTTTCAAAATGAACACATGAATATTTTCTTTTACTGAGCAGAGAAAGGTAATTCCTTTAAGGAGTTAGGATTTAAAGCCCCTTTCACCCCTGGCTAGAGACATTACAGCATTATTTTAACATAAATTTCCTCTTTAAAAAACATACAATGGTCGACACAAATTTGTAACAAGAATATCCAAACAAATCTATTCCAAAACACTTCCCCACCCTCCCCTCCGCAAAAGAAGGACCCGGATATTGGATGACTCCTTTGACACTTAGTGATGATAATTTTTAACATCACCCTTTGGGGTATATAAAAATGTTTCCATTCTTAAGGAAAGGATAATTAATCTAATCTCCTTTTAAAATTTTAAATGTCCTCCCCAAAACAATTTTTTAATCTGTGGTTTAAGGACACACCAAAACAGATTTGGAATATGAGTTGGAGACCAAGAACGAATGCTCTTGTGACGTTTAGTAGTCAACATTTTAGTTGATGGAAAGTCGTTACAATAAACCATCAAATATTCTGATACCTCTCGGTAGCGGGAAGAGCTGAACTGAAAGACGTCATCTGCAGTGTTTACTTTCCAAGTTCTACAGGAGTTATTACTGAAGAAAATGATGATAAAACAGCTTTAAACTTTATAACAGGAGCTAGATTTTCCTAAAGACAATGTAGAAATGTATTCCAAGTATACAAATTCGTCACAGCCCTCGCTGAATTTGACAGAAAGTCCTTTGACTGGATCCACATCCCTTGGCCAAATTATTCACACAATAATTCTTAAGATCAGTCAGGTCACTAAACATATCCAGCATTTTATTTAACTTTATGATATAGAAAAGGTGAAGGGGAATCTTTTTCAAGTATTGACTTATTGATGTTGGTGTGAATTTTTTAAAAATAAGGCTTTGCATTATACTCAAACATTATATTCCCTATATATAAACCTCCTTAAAAATCAGGTTCATCTATGCTGTTCTCTACAAATGTATTATTTCTCCTTAAAAACTGCTCAAGCACCTCCATGACCTTTTCAAAGGATGACTTGGGAAGGTATTGCATTGTAATCATGAAACTTCTGTGCAGCAAGGAGGCAAGTGAGTAGTATAACCTACACAATGAACACTTTTAGCTTTATTTTCAGTTCCTTTCTCAGTATACGCTGAATATCTAAATGTTTTAATTTTACTACTTGCTTCCACTTGGAAGTAGTCTTGCTATTTGCAGAATTTTAAACAATTCACTTGATTTGTCTCAAATCCCAAAGACTGAAGTGCAATAAAAGGAATTCAAGTATGTGTGAAGCATCAGCTTAAAAAATCATCAGCCGTGAGGATAACAGAAGAAAAATAAGTTAAAACACTGTATATTTATATCTGGGGACAAAGGGCAACCAGACTTGTAAAGGTAAGAAAGTTAATGCCAATGTTAAAATTACAATTTTCACTGTTAAAACACAAATTCCACACACGAACGTAATCCCAAACACAACCAGATCTTCACTCGAAGGAAGGGCAGAAAAGACTAACCACAAGAGCATGTCAAGAAGTCAGAAAGCATCTTTTCTTTAACAGCATTTCCCTAAGACACAAATACTGAGATTGTCTCTTTAAAGAAAAAAAGAGCAAGTATAATCACTGAATTCTACTCCATCGGTTATCTTTTCATTCCACTGCATGTGGCATCGCATATTCCACTGTCAGGATATCTGAGGCCCCAAATAAACTTTTGTTTATGAGCATAATACCCTATTTAAAACATTTCTATGATTGCAAAAACATTCCACCAAATCCTGTAATCATAAAATGGTACAGATGAGTTCTGAACCAAAACACTAATGGATTAAATTTAAATAACTGAATAGTGCTCATGCAAGCTTACAAGCTGATAGCAAAAGAACGACTGCCCTAAAAATAAAACGAGAAAGAAAAATGAACTTCACGTCAGCCCTTAATGAATGCGCGCAGGCCCATCGCCCATTGCTGGAGCTCCCACACCCGCGAGCCAACCGGAAATCCCCAACTCTCAGCCCACCCTGTTTCTTTCTGTACAAACAGGAGACAGGAATGAAGAATCAATGCGTTTGCTCCTCAGTGTCCCTCATGTCGAATAAAAGACTCCCAAAAGAATGGCTGTGGCTAAAGCCTACATGTATTTTGAAACACAATGAAGTACCGTCTTGATTTCAGTGTTCCATCACTGAATACGTCACTGAAACATCCATCCCCCAGAAAACAGGGAGAATGTTCATGTAGCACACGGCATAATCTCTTTCTTGGTGAGGAGCACTGAAACAGTGTGGAAGAAAAACTGTTAAGGATTTAAACAAAGAACTTTTCCTGGTTTTTGCCCATGCACAGGTGAACAGGAAACATACATGCTGTGGACAGTGTGTATTTTGAACATAAAAATCTTCATAGAATAATACAGTAACTTGAGAAAAAGTACAGTCAGAAGGTAACCGTGGGCTGCTGTCTAGAGATTCCTCTACATCTGGTTACCCTTGAACGCGTTCTGGGCGGCACTCGTCGCTGCCGTCGAAGCTGCATTTGCGGCCGCTGTCTGTACGGTTTTATTAGACATCACACCTGTTGCGAACTCTTGCTGGGCCTTCTCAAAGCTAGCACCTGTCGTGCGGTATAGTCCATGCACCTACGGAGGCAAAAGAGAAGGCAGATGGAAAAACAGCCAAGTCCAGATGTTCTGGTCAGCTGCAGACTCAGGCAGCTCAGAGAGGTGTGCAAGAAACTGCCTCTCTGATCTATAAGGAGGGAGGAATTCTTTAGCCAACACGGGGGAAGAGAATCACAAAAGGAAAACCGGACAATTCTGATTACGTAAAACTGAGAAGCTTTTGCAAATAAAATGAATGCAGCTAAAATTAGACTTCGGAACTCTGAAAGTTGACCAGTGACCAGTGACCAGTCGGGCTCTAAAGTGACCAGTCGGGCTCCACAGGACAGATTGTGAAGAACATTATCCACTTCCTGCTGAGCAGGTAATGGGATTAAATGTCTTTCGATTCACGAGTAAACTGGGTGATGCGCTAAATATGCAGAACCAGACACATGTTTCTGGACACCAACACTATGAGAATCTACTTTGCTAGACTGTGCAGATTAGTTACAAGGATTTTTTTCTTTTGTTCTTCTAAATTATATATGAGGTGGGAGGAAAGAAAAACTATTAAATGAAAAAAATTTTAAATTCATTGGTTTAAACCACATATTAATAAAATATTAAACTATCAATAACTACCTGAAAATTGTCTAAAATCACTAATAATCATACGAGGGCAAATTCAAACAACCTTGAGGTATCAACTCATAGCGATCACGCTAGGAAAGATCAGAAAACTCACTTATCCGAAGGCTGTGCACAGACAGAGCATCTGTAAAACGGTTTAACCATTCTGGAAAATAATCTGGAATTAGGCAACGAAAATGACGAAGCTGTTCAGACTCTTTGGTCCAAAGATTCCACTTCTGTGACCACATCCCCAGCAGACTGTTAAAACGTTCACAGCATCGTCACTTGTGATAAAGCGTTGGCTACAAAACAGACACCGAATGACTGGGGAAGACGGCTGAGCCAATTACAGGATCTGATGTACTTTAAGGGACGATGAAACGATGACGTCAGAGAACCACAGATGGAGAATGAAGGAAGCGAAGCCAAAACAATAATATTCATGGCGATTAAAAACAACACAAAGTCAAAAAGAGGTTAAAAAAAATTGATGGAAAAATGTAGGAATCAAAACTAACACCATGATATCAAACTACGGGAAAAAAACAAACTCCAGTCAATAATCCACCATCTGTGCCTGCATTTTAAAAGGTTCTTTTGGATATCGGACAGAAAGTACCTGCCGTGTCAAAACAAAACGCTAATAATTTAAGGCACAGTCAGACGAAAACTTTTCTTTGCGCTGTCCATGTCTCAAGGCAGTACCCAAAGCGAGCCTCCGCGGCTACTTGGTCATCAAGCCTAGTCCCAGCTTTCTACCGCTCCAAAGAGCTCCCAACTTTCTGTAGGGCTATCACACAATCTTTAAATCCTTACTCAGTTTACCTCACTTTACTTTTAGAAAATATAGTTCACACAGCACTTTCAGCTTACGACAGAAAAGGCTGTAACAACCCAAAATGCAATTCCCAAAGGGACACAGGTTCCTGGACACACTAGTAACTTAATGATGAGCCTGACCCCTGGTGGACACAATTAAAGGGCTAACAACATAGAGATCTTAAGGGACTGAAAAAGAGCCAGTTCTGCAGTGTGAAAAAACGGTAAGAAAGAAAACTGCTGACCACACAGGAGCTACTCACAATTAACCTCACAATTGCATCAGTGTGTCTAGAATTCAGCCTGAAACGGAATCCCTATTTCCTCTGAAACCTGCCTCCTCTGCCTCTGTGCCAGCATCACTTCCGCTCTGAGGCCGCAGGGGGCCGCCGCCTTCTGTGGTTCTTCCCGTAATCAGTTCATTATCGGGTTCTTTGACATTTATCCCCTCCTTTCTGCCTTATTTCCATCACCTTGATTCAGACCATCATTACCTCTTGCCTCTGTTCTAACAGCTCTGAAATGACCACCTTGCCTGCGGTCTCTCTCCACTTCAACTCATCCTAGATGAAACTCCCAAAGCTTTTCCTTTTATTGCATAGAAATGATAACGGACCAGACAAACCATATCTCCGAGTGCTATAAGAACAGACAGATGTGAATTCTAAGCCACTCTGGCCACTTCTGAAAAAAGACGTGTAGCATGTGAAAGGTGCCACAGGACTGGAGACGGGCAAGTGTCTAATTTTTAAAAAAGAAAAGTGGGGCTCATCAAACTCCTGGCTAAGACACTTAACTTCAGTCCTCAGCAAAAATTCTAGACCAAGTCATGGAAGGGATGGGTGTAGGGACACTTAGAAAGGAAACCGACCATTGCTACGAGCCAGCACAGGTTCAGAACCATGCCACGTCACATGAAATTCATTTCTTCTTTAATTACTAATTAATTATAAGGGGACTAACAATAGTACAGAGCTGATAGTTGGATGACTCTTTACATACAAGAAGAAAAGAACTTCACACAGAAGAAATACCTCATTTGATTCTCAAAACAACCCTGTGGGGTCAAATAAAGTTATTCTCTCCATTTTATACATAAGAAACAGTGTCCAAGAGGTTAGGTGACTTGCCCACAGTCACACACACAGTTAATAGGGTAAAAGGCAGAATTCTAGCCCCAGTCTCTCAGTCCAGAGTTCTGCTGTTCTGGGCTTTTTTTTCCAGCTTGGCCATGCCACCTCTTGCAGGATTACTAAACTAGTCTACCAGAAAAATGCAATAAAATGCTTCAAAGGCAGGTAACACATCTGACCAGGGCTTTCATGGTATCTAGACAAGACAGAGGGGAGGGCAGGATTTCAAGTGCTTTCAGGCACTTGAGGGGCTGTCATGGAGAAGGGAAACTTCAGACTTATTTTAATTGGCCCAAGGAGGCAGAACTAGGGTCAACAGGTACAAGTTAAAGGGATGCAGATTTCAGATTAATGTAGAGAAAAACTTCCTAACCAGAGCCAACCAAAAGGTTAATACATTTCTTGGGGAAAGAATGAGTTTCCCCTCACTAGGGGGACTTCAAGTGAAAGCTGAACCACCATTTGTCATGGACATTATAGACAGAATTTCCTTTTGGGTGGAGGTCATCTCATTCAACCTTGAAAGCCCCTTTTAATACTCCCTGGAGGTCGTGTGACACAGGAGATAAAAGTGAAGAACTTAGCAGGCAGGAGACATGCTTCTGAATCTCATCTCAGAAAATTACTAGCTATGATATGATCATGGGCAAGTTACAACCTCTCCGAGTCTTTGCTCCCTGACAGAAAAAGGGGGATGACACTGGGAGCATCTCATAAGGCCGTTGTGAGGAAAGTACTCTGGCAAAACTTCAAGTGTTCAATAAAGGGTCAGGGTCACAAGTCCCACTCTGAAATCCTATGATGACTGCCTATGCTAAGATATGAATCTTAATGACTTGAGATCATTTCTAAGCCATAATAAGGCCACAATCACCAAAAACAGAGAAAGGCTCCATGAAAACAGAATCTGAACTGGTCACTGGACAAATGGGAGTGGCAGAAAGGGCTAAATTACAGGGAAGTCACGGCAAGAACAAACATGTGGAGACAGAAGCCAAAGAGGCTTTGCCACCATCTGTCACTGTCCCAATGTTTCAAACACAAAAGCTGACATGTGGCTCAACCTAAGAAAACGCCAAAGTAACAAAAACCAGGTGGTTTTTCCCTTTACAATAATCTTTTGCCTTCTAAGTGAATGCTTAATAAATTTCCCACAAATAACAAGTTTCTACCATGGTATGTTTATTTACAAATAACCTTTTCAATATACAAAATAATTCAAAAGGAGAATGATTTCCTCCAAATACTTCAGACCAGAGATGATGCCATGTCCCTATCACACTGCATGTGTGACCTCAGGCCCATCACAACCTTTCTGGCCCCATTTTCCTTGGCTACAAAGGGAGAGGCTTGGACGAGGCGGCTTCTAAGGCCCCTCCCAGGTACATGTGCACTACTCTACCTGCCACTATCTCGCAGTACAACAGCAGCCTCTTAAAATGCTCCGGGGGCATCACTTGTCTCGCCATTAAGGGGGATGCGGGGAACAGGGGGCAGGGCAGAACAAGAGTTTCCCTCTTTCCCCGACCTGAACAGAAAGGGAGGTGTAATGAAACATGGCTCTGTGGGCTCTAACACTCCCCTAGATTCGATGTTTAGTGAAGTATGTGGACGAGGGCTGACGCAGCTCAACACTCCTGAGTAGTGATGGAGCAACGGGACGTTCTATAACTGAGCTAAGTCCAAAAAGTGAAAAAATAGTTCAGTACAAAAATTTGAAGTCACAAGTCTCATCTTACCTTTTTAAACATGACTAGAGAGATGACTGCGGACGCTGTGAAAAGTGCTGCTATGATCATCATCATGATTCCAACGGGAATACTTTTGTTGAGGCCAGTTAAGGATGAGATCCAACCACTGGTTGTGCCAAAAAAACAAGGGAAAGAGACCCTGACGTTAATACAAGAGGATACTTCCATACAGGGGAATGCCCCACTTCTCACACACCATGGGTCATTTAAGGTCTCTCTAAAATACACCCAATCTCTTTCATGTGGGTCATCCTATACACATGCTCTATATGCTTAGTATCAGTGTTAATAATAATAAAAATATCGTAATACAATAATAATACCAAATATGTTAAAATGTTCACAAATTTTTTTCTAAGATATTTCTGTGCCCAGATGCTTCAAAAGATATGTACTTGCAACGCAGATCTCACTAAAGTGAGCATTTTCCCCATTGACACAAACCACAACGTCTGTGTGCCTTCACATGTCTGTGTCCAACTCAAACAGAAATGGGGGCCACTGAACCACACAAAAGGGTCCCCGCTGCTCCCATACTGACTTAGTTTTAAAGTGTAACATTATCTATGTCTTACTGCATTTTCATTTATTGTGTTAAATATTTCCCAATTACATTTTCATTTGGCTCATAGCAATGTTGTAGGCTACAGCTCCCACCGGCAGAGTGTCTGACACCTCTGCCTTAGTCGAATATTTTTCATGAATTGTTATGGCCCTGTAATGCCATGCACCAGCAGATTCCCAAAGGAATGCTACTGTGAACAGCTTTTAGAGTTCAGATTACAAAATATAGTGAACACTCTGTTTATTCCATTACAAATCAAGACATTCAAAACCAAACTTCCACTCATGGGGCAACCATCAACTTACTCAGTCACTAATCTAGATTCACAAT
>JAQQSV010002883.1:0-10009 GCA_028646515.1 Pseudochirops corinnae | reverse complement strand
AAATATTCGACTAAGGCAGAGGTGTCAGACACTCTGCCGGTGGGAGCTGTAGCCTACAACATTGCTATGAGCCAAATGAAAATGTAATTGGGAAATATTTAACACAATAAATGAAAATGCAGTAAGACATAGATAATGTTACACTTTAAAACTAAGTCAGTATGGGAGCAGCGGGGACCCTTTTGTGTGGTTCAGTGGCCCCCATTTCTGTTTGAGTTGGACACAGACATGTGAAGGCACACAGACGTTGTGGTTTGTGTCAATGGGGAAAATGCTCACTTTAGTGAGATCTGCGTTGCAAGTACATATCTTTTGAAGCATCTGGGCACAGAAATATCTTAGAAAAAAATTTGTGAACATTTTAACATATTTGGTATTATTATTGTATTACGATATTTTTATTATTATTAACACTGATACTAAGCATATAGAGCATGTGTATAGGATGACCCACATGAAAGAGATTGGGTGTATTTTAGAGAGACCTTAAATGACCCATGGTGTGTGAGAAGTGGGGCATTCCCCTGTATGGAAGTATCCTCTTGTATTAACGTCAGGGTCTCTTTCCCTTGTTTTTTTGGCACAACCAGTGGTTGGATCTCATCCTTAACTGGCCTCAACAAAAGTATTCCCGTTGGAATCATGATGATGATCATAGCAGCACTTTTCACAGCGTCCGCAGTCATCTCTCTAGTCATGTTTAAAAAGGTAAGATGAGACTTGTGACTTCAAATTTTTGTACTGAACTATTTTTTCACTTTTTGGACTTAGCTCAGTTATAGAACGTCCCGTTGCTCCATCACTACTCAGGAGTGTTGAGCTGCGTCAGCCCTCGTCCACATACTTCACTAAACATCGAATCTAGGGGAGTGTTAGAGCCCACAGAGCCATGTTTCATTACACCTCCCTTTCTGTTCAGGTCGGGGAAAGAGGGAAACTCTTGTTCTGCCCTGCCCCCTGTTCCCCGCATCCCCCTTAATGGCGAGACAAGTGATGCCCCCGGAGCATTTTAAGAGGCTGCTGTTGTACTGCGAGATAGTGGCAGGTAGAGTAGTGCACATGTACCTGGGAGGGGCCTTAGAAGCCGCCTCGTCCAAGCCTCTCCCTTTGTAGCCAAGGAAAATGGGGCCAGAAAGGTTGTGATGGGCCTGAGGTCACACATGCAGTGTGATAGGGACATGGCATCATCTCTGGTCTGAAGTATTTGGAGGAAATCATTCTCCTTTTGAATTATTTTGTATATTGAAAAGGTTATTTGTAAATAAACATACCATGGTAGAAACTTGTTATTTGTGGGAAATTTATTAAGCATTCACTTAGAAGGCAAAAGATTATTGTAAAGGGAAAAACCACCTGGTTTTTGTTACTTTGGCGTTTTCTTAGGTTGAGCCACATGTCAGCTTTTGTGTTTGAAACATTGGGACAGTGACAGATGGTGGCAAAGCCTCTTTGGCTTCTGTCTCCACATGTTTGTTCTTGCCGTGACTTCCCTGTAATTTAGCCCTTTCTGCCACTCCCATTTGTCCAGTGACCAGTTCAGATTCTGTTTTCATGGAGCCTTTCTCTGTTTTTGGTGATTGTGGCCTTATTATGGCTTAGAAATGATCTCAAGTCATTAAGATTCATATCTTAGCATAGGCAGTCATCATAGGATTTCAGAGTGGGACTTGTGACCCTGACCCTTTATTGAACACTTGAAGTTTTGCCAGAGTACTTTCCTCACAACGGCCTTATGAGATGCTCCCAGTGTCATCCCCCTTTTTCTGTCAGGGAGCAAAGACTCGGAGAGGTTGTAACTTGCCCATGATCATATCATAGCTAGTAATTTTCTGAGATGAGATTCAGAAGCATGTCTCCTGCCTGCTAAGTTCTTCACTTTTATCTCCTGTGTCACACGACCTCCAGGGAGTATTAAAAGGGGCTTTCAAGGTTGAATGAGATGACCTCCACCCAAAAGGAAATTCTGTCTATAATGTCCATGACAAATGGTGGTTCAGCTTTCACTTGAAGTCCCCCTAGTGAGGGGAAACTCATTCTTTCCCCAAGAAATGTATTAACCTTTTGGTTGGCTCTGGTTAGGAAGTTTTTCTCTACATTAATCTGAAATCTGCATCCCTTTAACTTGTACCTGTTGACCCTAGTTCTGCCTCCTTGGGCCAATTAAAATAAGTCTGAAGTTTCCCTTCTCCATGACAGCCCCTCAAGTGCCTGAAAGCACTTGAAATCCTGCCCTCCCCTCTGTCTTGTCTAGATACCATGAAAGCCCTGGTCAGATGTGTTACCTGCCTTTGAAGCATTTTATTGCATTTTTCTGGTAGACTAGTTTAGTAATCCTGCAAGAGGTGGCATGGCCAAGCTGGAAAAAAAAGCCCAGAACAGCAGAACTCTGGACTGAGAGACTGGGGCTAGAATTCTGCCTTTTACCCTATTAACTGTGTGTGTGACTGTGGGCAAGTCACCTAACCTCTTGGACACTGTTTCTTATGTATAAAATGGAGAGAATAACTTTATTTGACCCCACAGGGTTGTTTTGAGAATCAAATGAGGTATTTCTTCTGTGTGAAGTTCTTTTCTTCTTGTATGTAAAGAGTCATCCAACTATCAGCTCTGTACTATTGTTAGTCCCCTTATAATTAATTAGTAATTAAAGAAGAAATGAATTTCATGTGACGTGGCATGGTTCTGAACCTGTGCTGGCTCGTAGCAATGGTCGGTTTCCTTTCTAAGTGTCCCTACACCCATCCCTTCCATGACTTGGTCTAGAATTTTTGCTGAGGACTGAAGTTAAGTGTCTTAGCCAGGAGTTTGATGAGCCCCACTTTTCTTTTTTAAAAATTAGACACTTGCCCGTCTCCAGTCCTGTGGCACCTTTCACATGCTACACGTCTTTTTTCAGAAGTGGCCAGAGTGGCTTAGAATTCACATCTGTCTGTTCTTATAGCACTCGGAGATATGGTTTGTCTGGTCCGTTATCATTTCTATGCAATAAAAGGAAAAGCTTTGGGAGTTTCATCTAGGATGAGTTGAAGTGGAGAGAGACCGCAGGCAAGGTGGTCATTTCAGAGCTGTTAGAACAGAGGCAAGAGGTAATGATGGTCTGAATCAAGGTGATGGAAATAAGGCAGAAAGGAGGGGATAAATGTCAAAGAACCCGATAATGAACTGATTACGGGAAGAACCACAGAAGGCGGCGGCCCCCTGCGGCCTCAGAGCGGAAGTGATGCTGGCACAGAGGCAGAGGAGGCAGGTTTCAGAGGAAATAGGGATTCCGTTTCAGGCTGAATTCTAGACACACTGATGCAATTGTGAGGTTAATTGTGAGTAGCTCCTGTGTGGTCAGCAGTTTTCTTTCTTACCGTTTTTTCACACTGCAGAACTGGCTCTTTTTCAGTCCCTTAAGATCTCTATGTTGTTAGCCCTTTAATTGTGTCCACCAGGGGTCAGGCTCATCATTAAGTTACTAGTGTGTCCAGGAACCTGTGTCCCTTTGGGAATTGCATTTTGGGTTGTTACAGCCTTTTCTGTCGTAAGCTGAAAGTGCTGTGTGAACTATATTTTCTAAAAGTAAAGTGAGGTAAACTGAGTAAGGATTTAAAGATTGTGTGATAGCCCTACAGAAAGTTGGGAGCTCTTTGGAGCGGTAGAAAGCTGGGACTAGGCTTGATGACCAAGTAGCCGCGGAGGCTCGCTTTGGGTACTGCCTTGAGACATGGACAGCGCAAAGAAAAGTTTTCGTCTGACTGTGCCTTAAATTATTAGCGTTTTGTTTTGACACGGCAGGTACTTTCTGTCCGATATCCAAAAGAACCTTTTAAAATGCAGGCACAGATGGTGGATTATTGACTGGAGTTTGTTTTTTTCCCGTAGTTTGATATCATGGTGTTAGTTTTGATTCCTACATTTTTCCATCAATTTTTTTTAACCTCTTTTTGACTTTGTGTTGTTTTTAATCGCCATGAATATTATTGTTTTGGCTTCGCTTCCTTCATTCTCCATCTGTGGTTCTCTGACGTCATCGTTTCATCGTCCCTTAAAGTACATCAGATCCTGTAATTGGCTCAGCCGTCTTCCCCAGTCATTCGGTGTCTGTTTTGTAGCCAACGCTTTATCACAAGTGACGATGCTGTGAACGTTTTAACAGTCTGCTGGGGATGTGGTCACAGAAGTGGAATCTTTGGACCAAAGAGTCTGAACAGCTTCGTCATTTTCGTTGCCTAATTCCAGATTATTTTCCAGAATGGTTAAACCGTTTTACAGATGCTCTGTCTGTGCACAGCCTTCGGATAAGTGAGTTTTCTGATCTTTCCTAGCGTGATCGCTATGAGTTGATACCTCAAGGTTGTTTGAATTTGCCCTCGTATGATTATTAGTGATTTTAGACAATTTTCAGGTAGTTATTGATAGTTTAATATTTTATTAATATGTGGTTTAAACCAATGAATTTAAAATTTTTTTCATTTAATAGTTTTTCTTTCCTCCCACCTCATATATAATTTAGAAGAACAAAAGAAAAAAATCCTTGTAACTAATCTGCACAGTCTAGCAAAGTAGATTCTCATAGTGTTGGTGTCCAGAAACATGTGTCTGGTTCTGCATATTTAGCGCATCACCCAGTTTACTCGTGAATCGAAAGACATTTAATCCCATTACCTGCTCAGCAGGAAGTGGATAATGTTCTTCACAATCTGTCCTGTGGAGCCCGACTGGTCACTTTAGAGCCCGACTGGTCACTGGTCACTGGTCAACTTTCAGAGTTCCGAAGTCTAATTTTAGCTGCATTCATTTTATTTGCAAAAGCTTCTCAGTTTTACGTAATCAGAATTGTCCGGTTTTCCTTTTGTGATTCTCTTCCCCCGTGTTGGCTAAAGAATTCCTCCCTCCTTATAGATCAGAGAGGCAGTTTCTTGCACACCTCTCTGAGCTGCCTGAGTCTGCAGCTGACCAGAACATCTGGACTTGGCTGTTTTTCCATCTGCCTTCTCTTTTGCCTCCGTAGGTGCATGGACTATACCGCACGACAGGTGCTAGCTTTGAGAAGGCCCAGCAAGAGTTCGCAACAGGTGTGATGTCTAATAAAACCGTACAGACAGCGGCCGCAAATGCAGCTTCGACGGCAGCGACGAGTGCCGCCCAGAACGCGTTCAAGGGTAACCAGATGTAGAGGAATCTCTAGACAGCAGCCCACGGTTACCTTCTGACTGTACTTTTTCTCAAGTTACTGTATTATTCTATGAAGATTTTTATGTTCAAAATACACACTGTCCACAGCATGTATGTTTCCTGTTCACCTGTGCATGGGCAAAAACCAGGAAAAGTTCTTTGTTTAAATCCTTAACAGTTTTTCTTCCACACTGTTTCAGTGCTCCTCACCAAGAAAGAGATTATGCCGTGTGCTACATGAACATTCTCCCTGTTTTCTGGGGGATGGATGTTTCAGTGACGTATTCAGTGATGGAACACTGAAATCAAGACGGTACTTCATTGTGTTTCAAAATACATGTAGGCTTTAGCCACAGCCATTCTTTTGGGAGTCTTTTATTCGACATGAGGGACACTGAGGAGCAAACGCATTGATTCTTCATTCCTGTCTCCTGTTTGTACAGAAAGAAACAGGGTGGGCTGAGAGTTGGGGATTTCCGGTTGGCTCGCGGGTGTGGGAGCTCCAGCAATGGGCGATGGGCCTGCGCGCATTCATTAAGGGCTGACGTGAAGTTCATTTTTCTTTCTCGTTTTATTTTTAGGGCAGTCGTTCTTTTGCTATCAGCTTGTAAGCTTGCATGAGCACTATTCAGTTATTTAAATTTAATCCATTAGTGTTTTGGTTCAGAACTCATCTGTACCATTTTATGATTACAGGATTTGGTGGAATGTTTTTGCAATCATAGAAATGTTTTAAATAGGGTATTATGCTCATAAACAAAAGTTTATTTGGGGCCTCAGATATCCTGACAGTGGAATATGCGATGCCACATGCAGTGGAATGAAAAGATAACCGATGGAGTAGAATTCAGTGATTATACTTGCTCTTTTTTTCTTTAAAGAGACAATCTCAGTATTTGTGTCTTAGGGAAATGCTGTTAAAGAAAAGATGCTTTCTGACTTCTTGACATGCTCTTGTGGTTAGTCTTTTCTGCCCTTCCTTCGAGTGAAGATCTGGTTGTGTTTGGGATTACGTTCGTGTGTGGAATTTGTGTTTTAACAGTGAAAATTGTAATTTTAACATTGGCATTAACTTTCTTACCTTTACAAGTCTGGTTGCCCTTTGTCCCCAGATATAAATATACAGTGTTTTAACTTATTTTTCTTCTGTTATCCTCACGGCTGATGATTTTTTAAGCTGATGCTTCACACATACTTGAATTCCTTTTATTGCACTTCAGTCTTTGGGATTTGAGACAAATCAAGTGAATTGTTTAAAATTCTGCAAATAGCAAGACTACTTCCAAGTGGAAGCAAGTAGTAAAATTAAAACATTTAGATATTCAGCGTATACTGAGAAAGGAACTGAAAATAAAGCTAAAAGTGTTCATTGTGTAGGTTATACTACTCACTTGCCTCCTTGCTGCACAGAAGTTTCATGATTACAATGCAATACCTTCCCAAGTCATCCTTTGAAAAGGTCATGGAGGTGCTTGAGCAGTTTTTAAGGAGAAATAATACATTTGTAGAGAACAGCATAGATGAACCTGATTTTTAAGGAGGTTTATATATAGGGAATATAATGTTTGAGTATAATGCAAAGCCTTATTTTTAAAAAATTCACACCAACATCAATAAGTCAATACTTGAAAAAGATTCCCCTTCACCTTTTCTATATCATAAAGTTAAATAAAATGCTGGATATGTTTAGTGACCTGACTGATCTTAAGAATTATTGTGTGAATAATTTGGCCAAGGGATGTGGATCCAGTCAAAGGACTTTCTGTCAAATTCAGCGAGGGCTGTGACGAATTTGTATACTTGGAATACATTTCTACATTGTCTTTAGGAAAATCTAGCTCCTGTTATAAAGTTTAAAGCTGTTTTATCATCATTTTCTTCAGTAATAACTCCTGTAGAACTTGGAAAGTAAACACTGCAGATGACGTCTTTCAGTTCAGCTCTTCCCGCTACCGAGAGGTATCAGAATATTTGATGGTTTATTGTAACGACTTTCCATCAACTAAAATGTTGACTACTAAACGTCACAAGAGCATTCGTTCTTGGTCTCCAACTCATATTCCAAATCTGTTTTGGTGTGTCCTTAAACCACAGATTAAAAAATTGTTTTGGGGAGGACATTTAAAATTTTAAAAGGAGATTAGATTAATTATCCTTTCCTTAAGAATGGAAACATTTTTATATACCCCAAAGGGTGATGTTAAAAATTATCATCACTAAGTGTCAAAGGAGTCATCCAATATCCGGGTCCTTCTTTTGCGGAGGGGAGGGTGGGGAAGTGTTTTGGAATAGATTTGTTTGGATATTCTTGTTACAAATTTGTGTCGACCATTGTATGTTTTTTAAAGAGGAAATTTATGTTAAAATAATGCTGTAATGTCTCTAGCCAGGGGTGAAAGGGGCTTTAAATCCTAACTCCTTAAAGGAATTACCTTTCTCTGCTCAGTAAAAGAAAATATTCATGTGTTCATTTTGAAAGCAGAGGCTGTTTGTTAAAATGTTTTATACTTTACCCTAAAATTTCCAGGTATTCCAGTCACAGAGCAATTTCCTGACAATGGGCACCCGTTTAAGTTTGGTTTTCCAGTCACAGATTGTGTCTGATTTATTTCAAAGTACAAGTCTGAACACTGGAAGTCAGCGCTTAGTGGTCTGTAATTTAGGATTTGGATTATTTATCTAAGGGATGTTTGTATATTTTGTAAATGATTAATGATGCTTTGCTATCATGGTGACTGTCTTGGTTCTGTATAAATGCCCTTCTCCTCTGTCCCTCTGATGTTGCATGTTTTGAGTAGTTTGAAAGTTTTGTATATTTATCGTATTAACAGAGTGTCATAAAATAAAATACTGTTTACTGGATGTTTGCTCTGTATAGTTTTAAAGAACATATTAAAATGTTAAAGACAGGAATTACACAGGAGGTCTGACTGTGCAGAGAATCCCACATTTGAAGTCTTAAAATTTATATATAATTTTATAATCTTTTGAAACAAGAAGGACCATAGCAGACCCACTTAGAGTCCGACTGCACACAGTGTTTTAAGGAAGTATTTAAAAACATTCAGCACATAAATTTTTGTCTTATATTGGACTCAGAAAGCAGTGAAGTATGGCCTCGTCTGGACTGAATCTACTTTTCGGTATCAAGCACGGATATCCTGTCTAAAATTGAACTAGGCTTGTTTCCTCTTTTTATCCATTTGACACTTCTCGATCAGCATTGCTTTCTGTCGGTTTGGTTTCCTTTCTCTTCTCCTCTGCCCTCGTCCTTCTCTCCCCTGCCCAACATCCCTGCTGAATGCGCTTTGTGTGCTGAGCTTGAGAAGAATGGCTGCTGTGTGTGGCTGGATTCTCCACATCCTCAGCCAAAGAGCTTTCGCCAAAACATCGTTTGAAAGGATGCTCTTGCTACCCTTTCCTTTGGGTGATGCATTCACTTGAAGACCAATAGTATTTTCAGTTCAGAATTTGGATTTCCACAACTCGTTTATTAGGAAGATGTTTTTCCTAGTTAACATTTCCTAATCCACACTGAATGATGTTTGTATTTTTTAAAAAGGCTTTTCTTTAAAATTTTTTGTTTCTGTAAAGCTCTGTGTGATCTGTGCAGTTTTAATCTATTTATTGCTCTGCTTTTCTCTTAGAGTGTTAGCATCAGCACCAATCTGTACACTTTTATTAGTTAAAAATCAACAATTATCACTACTGTTCATTTGCAGAATTCATTGACGTAAGCATTTTTTGCTCCTGTGTATGAGAATTGCTATGATACTTGTATACTCATATATCTCCTCCTTTTGTTTAGTAAAATTTTTAGAAGTCATCTGTTGATTGAATGTAGTTTGAGTACTCCAGAAGTCAAATAAACATGGTTAACTAAAATGTTGGGTTTTTTTAAAGAAAAATTTGTTTTACAAACGTACCTTTTAGGATTGAATTCACTATAATACATTTATTTAGGCCAGAATATAATTTAAAATCTTGAATCCATAAACAGACTAAGGTGAAGATTTATTTCAAAAGACAAAATTATATTCCAGGTCTTGGTGTTAACCAGTTCAGATGTTTACATCTTAATTTAGCGTTATAGGAATGAAAATGTTTCTCTTAAACTTCATGCTATTTTCTCGTTAAAAATTACTAGCTTCATTTAGATGAGGAAATACCTCCCACCCCCCACCCCAGCCTTCCCAGTCTCTGTTGTATTAGCATCAGTTTATTGTTGTGCTGATTCCAGAGATGGTTCATTAATGTAAATCTCACAGTCAGTTTTTTTAAGCCTTAAACCATCCTGGACAGATGGGTATTTGTTAATTTAAACTCCCCAGAGAAAAGATTACACTAATTAGTAAAGTCCTCTAGTTGTCAGCCCAGACTTTTCTTTTAGTACTTTTGTAATGTATTAAATTTTTTAAAATCAATCTATAGATCTTCACTAGGACTATTCCCATTTCTTTTTTTTTTCTTGAGCTGCACTTTATTTTTTTTTTAAATTTTATTATAGTTTGCATCATTCATTTCCACAAGATTTTGAGTTACATATTTTCTCCCCCTCTTTCCCCCACCCACCACCCCAAAACAGCCATCCCAATGTGTCCCCCCTCCCCCAGTCTATTCTCTCCTATGTCACTTTTCAGAAGGGCAGCTTGGATCTCCCAACCGTAGTGCCTGTGTGTCTCAAGTTCCAGTTGGATGTAGTCAATAATAATAATAATAATAATTGCATATATATATATACACGTAGATACACATTCATAACATTTGATTATGGAACTCCAGATTCCAGATTCTTTCTCCTCCTCCCTCACCTCCCATCCCCACTGGAAGGACAAGCAATCAAATACAG
>JAQQSV010002882.1:10314-20329 GCA_028646515.1 Pseudochirops corinnae | reverse complement strand
TTGGCCACATGTGCCAACTTCATCATGACTGGGTTGGCTTTGACTTTCTGGTTTTGGGACTCAGTCTTCTGGTATTTAAATGAATGCACTATCTATATTTCTTATGTAGAGAGCCTGTTCTATTTTGTGATTAATAACTATATCAGCATATTTATAGTTACTGTAGGCATTGTGAATACTGCATTGCTGATACAGTAGGAAACATTAGTCCTATTTAGTTTCTAACCTTGTTGATATAACATATAAAATAAGAAAGTATTTATGATTAGGAGAAAACACTCAGAATTATAACTTTGAAGACAAATGGTTTGAATTCTCTGATGTACAGAGTGGTTTTAAAAAATAAACAATATGTTCCTTAGAGGAAACAAACACAAGACAGAAACATACTCACAAATTTAAAATGAGAGATTGCAGTTAAATATACTGTACTTCAGTTGCATTCAGAGCCTCAGGAATTACAATGATATTAGCCAAAGCTGAATTCAAATTAGGAAGTATTAAAAGCTAAACATGGGGATTATAGTATGCTAAAAGGTATTATTGACAATGCAAGATCTGAATAGAATTCTGAAAAATGCTCAATTTTGCAGCTACATAGAAAGAAAGGGTCATTTAATGTAGATGAATATTTAAAGTTAAAGTACTTTCTTATATAACCCATTTTGAGGAGTGATTTTATTCTGAGATTTCAAAGACCAACTCAATTACCTATGCAAACTGTATGAAAGAGTTACCAAAATTATCTAGAACTGGAGTTCTTAGCCTTTCTTTGTGTCACGGATGTGTTTAACAATCTAGGGGAAACTATGAATCCTCATGCAGAACAACAAGTTTAAAAGAAAATGCATAGAATTACAAAGAAATAATATTTTAATAATTACTAAAATGTTTGTTGAAAACCTAATTCATGGACTTTCTGAAATGTATACATAGACCACTTGTGTGCCAAAGACCCCAGATTAAGAACCCCTGGTCTTATCTGAGGCATATGGGTTTTGTAAAAAAAAAAAAAAAAAGTACAGAAAAGCATTCTATAAATGTTTTTTTAAATAAAATACAACATAATAAAATGGTAATCAATAATATTATCATAATCAATAAAGATAATCCTGAGTAGAAATTTAAAATCATCTCCTAAATAATGCCTTGGGTCAAAAATGAAATTATAAATGTGTCAGTAGATCTGTGATTTGTGATCTCAATGATATCCATTGTGGCAGATTTCAACTGATTCATTCCTTTCTCTGATTATGTGATATTCTATAGATCCCCCAAAGAAGATCTGATCCCTTTCTTTCAACTCTATATTAATAGAATTGTTAGCATTTGTACAACACTTTAAAGTTTACATAGAACTTAATAAATATCTTATTTAAACCTCACAACCACCCAGGGAGATATTTGCTGTTGTTATTCTCATTTTACAGATGAGGAAACTGAGGTGGACAGGGGTTAAATGACTTGCTTAGCATTACATAAGGGAGCTGGATGACACAGGGGACAGGATGCAGGGTCTGGAGTTAGGAAGACCTGAGTCCAATTTGGCTTCAAACACTAGCTGCAGGAGCCTGGGCAAGTCATTAAGCCCAGTTTGCCTTGGTTTCCTCATTTGTAAAATGAGTTGGAGGAGAAAATGGCAAACCACACCACTATCTTTACCAGAAAAACAATAGATGGGATCCCAAAGAGTTGAACACAATGGAAGTGACTGAACAACTGAACTTAATGTCACATGGCTAGTAAGTATCTGAGACTGACTTTGAACTCAGACCTTTTTTACACTATCTAGTTCCAGATCTTATCCTCTGCACCACCTCATTGTTCCTTTAAAAATTATCGATATTCAATATATACGTACTAGCATCAAAATACACAAAGATAAAGCTGTCTGACTTAGAAGATTTAGATAAAAAAATAGTGACAGCTAGAAACTTCAATGTAATACTTTCAGACAGGAAAACTTAACAGAAAGATAAGAAATGAATTAAGGATCTGAACAACTTATTAGAGAAACTAAATTGTTCATAACCTTTGGCCTAGAGACTTTATACAGAGGAATTTATTAACAACAGGAAAGACTAACATTCATGATAAAATTATATGTGACAGTGGATAGTTGCAAACAAAATATGTGCCCCATACTGAAGAATGACAGAACAAGTTACATAATATGAATAAAATGGGTATTACTGTACCATAAAGAAGCAAAAATAAAAATAATTCAGAAAAATATTGGAAGGCAATATAGAGCAAGGGTTAGCAAGCTATGACTTGAGGATTAAATCCTGTGTCTTCTGTTTTTCTATGTCCTGAGATTCAATAATATGTGTATGTGTGTGTGTAAACATATGTATGTGTGTGTAAAAATGTGTATATGCATGTATGTATACATATACATAGATAGAAAGATAGATAGATTGAAAGTTTTCTTGCATTTAAATGTGAAAAACCATTCTGAGCTCACAAGATCATAGACCCTCTTCCCTTGATGTAGAATGAAGCAAACAGAGCAAAAAAACTAAAGTGCATAATGACTACAATCATGTAAATATATACTTAAGGAATGTAAAGTCAAGTTAGAGAGGCCACAAAATTATGATCAGTAACAAGGATTACTCTTAATTTCTGAGAGGCAGAAGGGAAAAGTGAATAGGGGCTGACCTCGGTGTTAGGACCTGTCTTCTTGAAACATATTGGCTTTATCACCCTGGATAAGTCATTTAACTCTTTAGCATCTACTTGATAGACCTTCAAATGCTGGAAGAAGCTATTATGTTCCTCTTTCCTCCCTGATACTTTTCTTTTGCTGGCCAAATATTCCCAATTCAATCAATCAAACTTGGCATGGCATATAACTCCTGTCACCATCTTATCACTCCTCTTAAAACAACTGTTCAGTTTTTCTATGTCATTTCGTACATATCACTGCTACTTTGTTCTGTCTAAGGCAGCACTGACAAAACTAATAATTTCTTCTTTTTGAACACCATACCTCTAATATAACCTACAACAAATCCACACTGGACTTTTTGACTGCTATATCTTACTCTGGTATTATATTTGGAAACTTGTATACTACTAAGACCTCCAAATCTAATTTTTAGGACTAACTTTTATCTAGCCAAACCTCATAATTTCTATTTGTGAAGTTAAATTTTGAATTTAAGTATAAGGAATATATATTATACTGACAAAAATTTCACCTTATTAGACTCAACAATGTCATTTTAAAATAATGATGACTGTCATCCAGTGTGTTAGCCACCCAGCTATCATCACTGAAATTTGGCAAGTACTTCATCAAGATTTTTTGAAATCTAAATCATTAGTAAAAGTTGGTAAATAACATTGGTCCAAGGGTACCTCTGGATCACTCCATACACAATGACACTGTTCCAATAATGAATGCTCTTTTGGTCTATTCATTCAATCAGGTGTAAATTTCATTTTATCCTAATACTCCACACATATCTTCATTTTGTATAGAAGGACTGAGTTCATGTAGTATGTTTGAGTCATTGTGACTAAACCAAACTCCTTTTCATCACTGAAAAGAAAAAAACTAAATTTTCAAATAAAGTGAAATGATGACAATGATGACAAGAACAAGTTATAAAAAGAAAGAGATCATCTCAAGGAAAATCACTTCATGGGAGAAAAAAAAAGTCTTAGAAAAAATGAGAATGAATAAAACCTTCTCCTATCAAAAGAATAAATACCTTTGGTTTAAAAAAAACAGGAAGAAGTTTTTAGAATAAAAGAAAGATACAACAACTCTATATCCAGAAGAATATTTAGATCAGTAAGGGAAACTTCAGAGTAGTTAGAGATAGTAGTAGTAGATCTATAAGAGAAATAAAGGAAGAGCTGCCATCTATGAACATCATGAAAGAGAAGAGACTGATAGAAACAGCTGGTAGAATAGCTCAATAAATAAGTATATTCTCTATATGGTAGAACCAGAGAAAGAAAGAAAGGAAGGAAGGAAGGGAGGGAGGGAGGGAGGAAAGAAAGGAAGGGAAGAAGGAAGGGAGGAAGGAAAGAAAGGAAGGGAAGAAGGAAGGAAGAAAGGAAGAAGGGAAAGAAGGAAGAAAGAAAGAAAAAAGAAAGAGGAAGGAAAGAAGGAGAAGAAAGAAAGAAAAGAAAAGAATCCAACACACATATAGCTGATTAAACTTTGAAATTCTTGTATATGACATGAATATGCTTTTTTTCTGAGGGACAAAGCACAGTGAGGCAAATTGAGAATTATTGGTCTCCTCCAAAATTATGAAGAATCTGTCCAATTCTAAATGTATGTCTTGAATTCTTCCATGCCCATCTTGTAACAGTCTATCTAGTCATTCATAGTTCATGTTAATGTGAACACTATGATTCAACACATTTTGTTCCTTGCCTAAAATTTTCTTAAAGTTCCTGATTATTGGCCATTTGTATATCAAATTTCAAAATATTATACAAGAAAAAAATTTAAAGTGGTTTGAAGTGCAAATTGATAGGATCCTCAGAGTTTTAATGATAGAAAGGGTCTTATAAGCACCTAAAGAGAAAGAAATCATAAGTCAAAATATATCAACTTGAATCACAGGATTGGTCTTCTAGAATGAGAGAGAAAGAGAGACAGAGAGACAGACAGACACAGAGACACACAGAAAAGCAGAAAGACAGACAGACTTGTAGTGATGTACTAAAAAGTAAAGCAAATCAGTTTTTACTCCCAAATTATATCTCCCCCCTAAAAATAGGTCTTACTGCTAAAGAACCTCCTCTCTGATCAGGCTATTTGATATGTCGATAGACCATGGTCCAGAACTTTAACAAAATTTTAGGCAAGTGACAAAATATGCTCATTCATATAGTACTCACATAGTAGAAGAAGTAGGTAGACTATTACAAGATGGGCACAGAAGAATTGAGCTATGTAAGTTTACTGACAAGTTCCACAAAATAGGAACAGAAATTTACATAAGTTTAAGGAAGCTGGGGACAAGTACGATACAATTATACCATAAATATAGGCGAAATATAATACCAGAAAATCTAGTGAATAAAGAAAGGAGTAAGCAGAAAGGGTCATTCCTCAACCACACTCTCAACTGGAAGATGTGCGCATGTTGTGTGCGTGTGTGTGTGTGTGTGTGTGTGTGTGTGTTAAGGCTGTATTGGGACTGATTCTAATGAACTTATAAAATAAATTGATGTAATAAGATAAGGGGGTAGAGAAAACCCACAAACCTAACAAAACCTGAACTACAGACTGGTAAAAAATATTTTTGCAATAAATATCTCTGATAAAAATCTGAAGTCTAAATTCTATAGGGAATTGACACGAATTTATGTTATTCAGAATCATGATAAAGGATGGGAAAAGATAAAAAAAAAAAAAGCTCTATTAGCTGAGCTGCATTTGAATAGTTATGCTAATTTACTGCCACTGGAGCTATGAATTGCTACAGCAACTAACTATATAGAAACATACAACAGATGTTTAAAAACATTCCTATCCTTTGACCTAGCTTTAATATTATTAGGTTTATTCCCTAAGGAGATTATTGACAGGAAGAAAAGAACCATCTATGCAAAAATATTCAAAGCACATTTATAACAGCAAAACACTGGAAACAAATTATATGCCTAACAATAAAAGAATGATTGATTACATTGTTCTTTATGAATGTAATGGAATATTATTGAACCATATGGAATGATGAATAAAATGAACCAAAGAAATGTAGGATGATATATGAAATGAGCAAAATAAAGAAAAGAAAACCCTAAGAAAAATACATTCAGTGACTACAACTGTATCAATAAAGATATAATTAAATACCAAGCGATATTTGGTTAAATGCAAACATTTATGATAGTACTTCTTTGTGAAAATTAAAGCACATGTGTTTGCTGTCTAGAAACAAACTTCTGTTCACATTTATGGAATTTGATTCAATTTATATACCTTGTTTCTTCCATGTCCACAGTGAATAGTATGTGAACATTGTGAGTCAACACTTTGTTCCTTGCTTAAAATTGTGCAAAATATCTGGATCATAGTTCATTTTCATGTCAAATACCAAAGTCAAGAGATACATGAGAAGTTTTCTAAATCATATTACTGGTGTCTCCTTTAAATGATTACAACTAGTTTGCTATTTTTGTTGTGGTGGTGATAAAACAAAAATAATTATTAAAAAAATAGAATAATTTCCTCTGAGTATTGGTTGGGGTTTTGAGGTTGTGGAGGGCAGCCAGATGGTTCTTATCTCATAAAGTAACTTGAAATGCTTGGCAAATGCTTTGCTTAAAGTAAGCCCCTTTGCTTTATTTTAAGTTTAGTATCAAATTATATTGATACTCCATTGTTAGACTCATCTCTCCCTCACCAATCCCAGGCTTGCACACACAGCCTAGCTAGAAAGAATCATTGGATAGATGCTACTTGACTTGCCATGAAGTAGATCTTGTTGCTCGATTTCCCTCTTACCTTGGTACCTCAGGTCTTTAGAAATTAGGCTCCTCATTTTGTAGTATGGTTTTCTAGCAACTTGGTTTCTACCTTGGATCCCCAATAAACAGTAACTAGGTTTCTTGACCCAGAAAATTAGTCTTTCAGAGGTTGGAGCCCTGATATCTGCTGCCACTTCTTCCTGATGACACCTTCCTAACCTCTTGTGCTTCTATTGATTGGCTATGATATGGATTTTCACATGGATCCCTATCCCTACTTGGATAGAAACTTTAGATCCCAGTATCTTTTTATACATTCTTTAATGGTACTTGGATTAGCATTCTTATTATTTCATATGAACTTCCTCCATGTATTGAATCTACTTCCTAGTTTCACATATTCATTTTAGAATATTGTACTCTTAGATATAATCTCATGGTAAAATGTCTGGATTTTTTCCCCTGTCCATGCAGGTTTGTTTAGATACTCAGGCTTATCGTCTCTAGTCTTCTTGACTCAGCCATTTAAGCCCTGGCTATGATAGCTTTGATATTTGACTGAATTAAAACAAGAAGTAGCACACTTATGACTTGTTCATGGAAAAGTACTTTAAATATCACAATATGTAGAAACAAAGGATACAAATTGAGTGTAAAAACCTATAGAATAGGAATAAAAATATAAGTAACCTTGAGGGGGCAAGGGACAAGATGAATGGAATAATTATACCTTGAATATAAGTGAAATACATGACCTAATAGCTGGTGAAGAAGTAAGGGAATGAGTAGAGAAGATGAGTCCTTCAGGTTCTGGGTCCAAGAAGGCATTCAAAGATTCAACCACAGTCACATCTGCTAAAAATAAAATAGTATGAGACTTTTTCAGGCTGTTGATGCTACTTTCTTTCGTTTCATGGCTATTTCAGATTCTTCTCTTCAATAGCATGTGAAAGGTTATTTTCCATGTCTTAAAGTACTTAAAAATTAAATAATATAAGATAAAATTGTGAAAGGGCAGAGGTTCTGTTCTCATTATTGGGAAAATCTCAGTTCTTCAGAAGCTCATGGAGGAACCAAAGGATTGACTTAAAAGAAGCAGATGCATCTTACTGTCTATTTCTTCTTCTAATTCCCTTGACTTTTCCTCTAGGAATTTGGATGCTATACTACTTGGAGCATATATGTTAAATAATGATATTGCTTCTTTCTCGATGGTGCCTAGCAGGATGTAGTTTCCTTCCTTATCTTTTTAAATTAGATCTATTTTTGCTTTTGCTTTATCTGAAATAAGGATTACCACCCCTGCTTTCTTTTACTTTAGCTGAGGCATAGTACATTCTATTCCAGCCTTTTACCTTTACACTGTGCATATCCCCTTATTTCAAATGTGTTTCTTGTAGACAGCATATTGTAGGCTTGTGGTTTTTAATCCATTCTGCTATCTCCCTTTGTTTTATGGGAGAATTCATCACATTCACATTCACAGTTATGATTACTATCTGTGACTTTCCCACCATCCTGTTGTTCCCTCCCCTGTTTATATTTTTGTATGTTCCTTTTCCCTTCCCCTCCTTAAGAGTTTTTCTTTTGACCACTGCCTCCCTCAGTATTCCCTCCCTGTGTCCCCCACTTCTTTACCTACCCTTTCCCCTTACTACTCTTTCCCTCTCTTCTATCCACCCTTCCCCTTCTAACATGCCCTGCCCCTTTATCCCTCCTACTGCCTGTAGGGCATAATAGATTTTTGTTCTTAACAGAGTATGTTATTCCTCCCTTTAATCCAAACCAATGAGAGTAAATTTCATACGGTGCTCCTCTCCCTCCATCCTTTCCCTCTATTATAATGAGTTTTTGTGTCTTTTCATGTTAGGATCTAAACTTAACTGATTATATTCATCCCTCTTTGGACCAGAACCAACGAGAATAAAGTTCATATGATGTTCATCTCCCTCCTTCCTTCCCCTCTATTATGATATGTTTTTATGCCTCGTTGTGTGGCATAATTTACCTTTTTCTGCCTCATCCTTTCATTTTCTCTCATTACAATCCCTTTTCAGCCCTCGATAAGGTTTTAAAAAAAAATCTTCAAATTAGTTCATTTATACCCATACCTTCTATCTGTGTACATCTCTTTTAAATGTCATGATAATTATACAGATTTCAATATTGACAGATACCTGCTTCTCATATAGGGATATAAACAGTTTTCTCTTATTGAGTCCCAAGTTATGTCCATGTGTGTGCATGTGTGCATGTATGTGTGTGTGTGTGTGTGTGTATGAGTGTGAGTGTGTGAGTTTCCCTTGTTTACCTTTTTATGTTTTTCTTAAGAGTTGTAAATGGAGACCAAATTTTCCATTAAGCTGTGGCTTTTTCATCAGGATAGTCTGGAAGTCTTTTATTTCATTAAATGACCATCTCCTTGCCTGAAAGATTATGCTCAGTTTTGCCAGATAGTTGATCCTTGGTTGCAGTCCTAGCTCTTTCACCTTATGAAATATCAAATTTTGGGGAGGTTAGGTGGTGCAGTGAATAGAGCACTGGCCCTGGAGTCAGGAGGACCTGGTTCCAATCCAGCTTCAGATACTTAACACACACCAAAAACCAAAAAACAAAAAAAAAACTAGCTGTGTGACCTTGGGGAAGTCACTTAATGCCAATTGTCCTCCAGAAAAAAAAAAGCAAAAAAAAAATCAAATTTCAATCCCTCTAATCTTTTAATGTAGAAGCTGCTAGGTCCTGTGTAATCCTGACTGTAGTTTCACAATATTTGTATTGTTTCTTTTTGGCTGCTTACAATATTTTCTCCTTGACCTTGTAGCTCTGGAATTTGGTTACTATGTTTCTTGGAATTTTCAATTTGGGATCTCTTTTAGGAGGGGTCCAATGAATTCTTTTGATAACTATGTTATCCTCTCACTCTAGGACCTCAGGACAGTTTTCTTTGACAATCTCTTGGAGAATTTTGTCTAGACTGCTTTTTTCATCATGGCTTTCCAGTAGACCAATAATTTTTAGGTTATCTCTCCTGGATCTGTTCTCCAGGTTAGTTGTTTTTCCAATGAGATATTTTACACCTTCTTCTAATTTTTCAATCATTATGTTTTGTTTGACTGACTCTTGATGATCATAGAGTCCTTAGCTTCAATTTGACTGAGTCTAATTTATACTGAATTCTTTTCCTCAATTAGTTTTTGAAGCTTCTCTTCCATATGTTCAGTTTTCATTTTTAGGGAGGTATTTTCTCCAGTTATCTGTAGATTTTGAACCTCCCATCCCAGTTCACCAATCTTACTTTTTACAGATTTGTTTACTTCAGTGAGACTTTTTTCCAATTTGATCACTGTAGATTTAAATTTATCTCCTACCTCTCTAATTTGTTTTTTCAAAATCTTACTTGAACTCCTCCAAGAATGCTTTTTGGGCTTGAGACCAATTCATATTTCCTTCTGTGGTCTCCAGTGTGAGTATAGAGTCCATGTTGTCCTCTGAATTTGGTTGTTCTTCCTCAATATAGAAGGATTATATGGTTCTTGATCTCACAGTTTCTTTTTTTTTTAAATAAATA
>JAQQSV010002882.1:0-10214 GCA_028646515.1 Pseudochirops corinnae | reverse complement strand
GCACTGTGGTAGGGAGACCCATCCTGCCCTACCAGAAAGTCAGAGGGGCAATGGGGGAGGACATAGGAGAGAGCAGATTGGGGAGGGGTTATACAGTGGGATGGCTGTTTTGAGGTATTGGGTAGGGGAAAGACAGGGAGAAAATTTGCAACTCAAAATCTCGTAAAATGAATGATGTAAACAGGAAAATAAATTTATTTATTTATTTAAAAAAAAAAGAAACTGTGAGATCAAGAACCATATAATCCTTCTATATTGAGGAAGAACAACCAAATTCAGAGGACAACATGGACTCTATACTCACACTGGAGACCACAGAAGGAAATATGAATTGGTCTCAAGCCCAAAAAGCATTCTTGGAGGAGTTCAAGTAAGATTTTGAAAAAACAAATTAGAGAGGTAGGAGATAAATTTAAATCTACAGTGATCAAATTGGAAAAAAGTCTCACTGAAGTAAACAAATCTGTAAAAAGTAAGATTGGTGAACTGGGATGGGAGGTTCAAAATCTACAGATAACTGGAGAAAATACCTCCCTAAAAATGAAAACTGAACATATGGAAGAGAAGCTTCAAAAACTAATTGAGGAAAAGAATTCAGTATAAATTAGACTCAGTCAAATTGAAGCTAAGGACTCTATGATCATCAAGAGTCAGTCAAACAAAACATAATGATTGAAAAATTAGAAGAAGGTGTAAAATATCTCATTGGAAAAACAACTAACCTGGAGAACAGATCCAGGAGAGATAACCTAAAAATTATTGGTCTACTGGAAAGCCATGATGAAAAAAGCAGTCTAGACAAAATTCTCCAAGAGATTGTCAAAGAAAACTGTCCTGAGGTCCTAGAGTGAGAGGATAACATAGTTATCAAAAGAATTCATTGGACCCCTCCTAAAAGAGATCCCAAATTGAAAATTCCAAGAAACATAGTAACCAAATTCCAGAGCTACAAGGTCAAGGAGAAAATATTGTAAGCAGCCAAAAAGAAACAATACAAATATTGTGAAACTACAGTCAGGATTACACAGGACCTAGCAGCTTCTACATTAAAAGATTAGAGGGATTGAAATTTGATTTTTTTTTTGCTTTTTTTTTTCTGGAGGACAATTGGCATTAAGTGACTTCCCCAAGGTCACACAGCTAGTTTTTTTTTTGTTTTTTGGTTTTTGGTGTGTGTTAAGTATCTGAAGCTGGATTGGAACCAGGTCCTCCTGACTCCAGGGCCAGTGCTCTATTCACTGCACCACCTAACCTCCCCAAAATTTGATATTTCATAAGGTGAAAGAGCTAGGACTGCAACCAAGGATCAACTATCTGGCAAAACTGAGCATAATCTTTCAGGCAAGGAGATGGTCATTTAATGAAATAAAAGACTTCCAGACTATCCTGATGAAAAAGCCACAGCTTAATGGAAAATTTGGTCTCCATTTACAACTCTTAAGAAAAACATAAAAAGGTAAACAAGGGAAACTCACACACTCACACTCATACACACACACACACACACACATACATGCACACATGCACACACATGGACATAACTTGGGACTCAATAAGAGAAAACTGTTTATATCCCTATATGAGAAGCAGGTATCTGTCAATATTGAAATCTGTATAATTATCATGACATTTAAAAGAGATGTACACAGATAGAAGGTATGGGTATAAATGAACTAATTTGAAGATTTTTTTTTAAAACCTTATCGAGGGCTGAAAAGGGATTGTAATGAGAGAAAATGAAAGGATGAGGCAGAAAAAGGTAAATTATGCCACACAACGAGGCATAAAAACATATCATAATAGAGGGGAAGGAAGGAGGGAGATGAACATCATATGAACTTTATTCTCGTTGGTTCTGGTCCAAAGAGGGATGAATATAATCAGTTAAGTTTAGATCCTAACATGAAAAGACACAAAAACTCATTATAATAGAGGGAAAGGATGGAGGGAGAGGAGCACCGTATGAAATTTACTCTCATTGGTTTGGATTAAAGGGAGGAATAACATACTCTGTTAAGAACAAAAATCTATTATGCCCTACAGGCAGTAGGAGGGATAAAGGGGCAGGGCATGTTAGAAGGGGAAGGGTGGATAGAAGAGAGGGAAAGAGTAGTAAGGGGAAAGGGTAGGTAAAGAAGTGGGGGACACAGGGAGGGAATACTGAGGGAGGCAGTGGTCAAAAGAAAAACTCTTAAGGAGGGGAAGGGAAAAGGAACATACAAAAATATAAACAGGGGAGGGAACAACAGGATGGTGGGAAAGTCACAGATAGTAATCATAACTGTGAATGTGAATGTGATGAATTCTCCCATAAAACAAAGGGAGATAGCAGAATGGATTAAAAACCACAAGCCTACAATATGCTGTCTACAAGAAACACATTTGAAATAAGGGGATATGCACAGTGTAAAGGTAAAAGGCTGGAATAGAATGTACTATGCCTCAGCTAAAGTAAAAGAAAGCAGGGGTGGTAATCCTTATTTCAGATAAAGCAAAAGCAAAAATAGATCTAATTTAAAAAGATAAGGAAGGAAACTACATCCTGCTAGGCACCATCGAGAAAGAAGCAATATCATTATTTAACATATATGCTCCAAGTAGTATAGCATCCAAATTCCTAGAGGAAAAGTCAAGGGAATTAGAAGAAGAAATAGACAGTAAGATGCATCTGCTTCTTTTAAGTCAATCCTTTGGTTCCTCCATGAGCTTCTGAAGAACTGAGATTTTCCCAATAATGAGAACAGAACCTCTGCCCTTTCACAATTTTATCTTATATTATTTAATTTTTAAGTACTTTAAGACATGGAAAATAACCTTTCACATGCTATTGAAGAGAAGAATCTGAAATAGCCATGAAACGAAAGAAAGTAGCATCAACAGCCTGAAAAAGTCTCATACTATTTTATTTTTAGCAGATGTGACTGTGGTTGAATCTTTGAATGCCTTCTTGGACCCAGAACCTGAAGGACTCATCTTCTCTACTCATTCCCTTACTTCTTCACCAGCTATTAGGTCATGTATTTCACTTATATTCAAGGTATAATTATTCCATTCATCTTGTCCCTTGCCCCCTCAAGGTTACTTATATTTTTATTCCTATTCTATAGGTTTTTACACTCAATTTGTATCCTTTGTTTCTACATATTGTGATATTTAAAGTACTTTTCCATGAACAAGTCATAAGTGTGCTACTTCTTGTTTTAATTCAGTCAAATATCAAAGCTATCATAGCCAGGGCTTAAATGGCTGAGTCAAGAAGACTAGAGACGATAAGCCTGAGTATCTAAACAAACCTGCATGGACAGGGGAAAAAATCCAGACATTTTACCATGAGATTATATCTAAGAGTACAATATTCTAAAATGAATATGTGAAACTAGGAAGTAGATTCAATACATGGAGGAAGTTCATATGAAATAATAAGAATGCTAATCCAAGTACCATTAAAGAATGTATAAAAAGATACTGGGATCTAAAGTTTCTATCCAAGTAGGGATAGGGATCCATGTGAAAATCCATATCATAGCCAATCAATAGAAGCACAAGAGGTTAGGAAGGTGTCATCAGGAAGAAGTGGCAGCAGATATCAGGGCTCCAACCTCTGAAAGACTAATTTTCTGGGTCAAGAAACCTAGTTACTGTTTATTGGGGATCCAAGGTAGAAACCAAGTTGCTAGAAAACCATACTACAAAATGAGGAGCCTAATTTCTAAAGACCTGAGGTACCAAGGTAAGAGGGAAATCGAGCAACAAGATCTACTTCATGGCAAGTCAAGTAGCATCTATCCAATGATTCTTTCTAGCTAGGCTGTGTGTGCAAGCCTGGGATTGGTGAGGGAGAGATGAGTCTAACAATGGAGTATCAATATAATTTGATACTAAACTTAAAATAAAGCAAAGGGGCTTACTTTAAGCAAAGCATTTGCCAAGCATTTCAAGTTACTTTATGAGATAAGAACCATCTGGCTGCCCTCCACAACCTCAAAACCCCAACCAATACTCAGAGGAAATTATTCTATTTTTTTAATAATTATTTTTGTTTTATCACCACCACAACAAAAATAGCAAACTAGTTGTAATCATTTAAAGGAGACACCAGTAATATGATTTAGAAAACTTCTCATGTATCTCTTGACTTTGGTATTTGACATGAAAATGAACTATGATCCAGATATTTTGCACAATTTTAAGCAAGGAACAAAGTGTTGACTCACAATGTTCACATACTATTCACTGTGGACATGGAAGAAACAAGGTATATAAATTGAATCAAATTCCATAAATGTGAACAGAAGTTTGTTTCTAGACAGCAAACACATGTGCTTTAATTTTCACAAAGAAGTACTATCATAAATGTTTGCATTTAACCAAATATCGCTTGGTATTTAATTATATCTTTATTGATACAGTTGTAGTCACTGAATGTATTTTTCTTAGGGTTTTCTTTTCTTTATTTTGCTCATTTCATATATCATCCTACATTTCTTTGGTTCATTTTATTCATCATTCCATATGGTTCAATAATATTCCATTACATTCATAAAGAACAATGTAATCAATCATTCTTTTATTGTTAGGCATATAATTTGTTTCCAGTGTTTTGCTGTTATAAATGTGCTTTGAATATTTTTGCATAGATGGTTCTTTTCTTCCTGTCAATAATCTCCTTAGGGAATAAACCTAATAATATTAAAGCTAGGTCAAAGGATAGGAATGTTTTTAAACATCTGTTGTATGTTTCTATATAGTTAGTTGCTGTAGCAATTCATAGCTCCAGTGGCAGTAAATTAGCATAACTATTCAAATGCAGCTCAGCTAATAGAGCTTTTTTTTTTTTTATCTTTTCCCATCCTTTATCATGATTCTGAATAACATAAATTCGTGTCAATTCCCTATAGAATTTAGACTTCAGATTTTTATCAGAGATATTTATTGCAAAAATATTTTTTACCAGTCTGTAGTTCAGGTTTTGTTAGGTTTGTGGGTTTTCTCTACCCCCTTATCTTATTACATCAATTTATTTTATAAGTTCATTAGAATCAGTCCCAATACAGCCTTAACACACACACACACACACACACACACACACGCACACAACATGCGCACATCTTCCAGTTGAGAGTGTGGTTGAGGAATGACCCTTTCTGCTTACTCCTTTCTTTATTCACTAGATTTTCTGGTATTATATTTCGCCTATATTTATGGTATAATTGTATCGTACTTGTCCCCAGCTTCCTTAAACTTATGTAAATTTCTGTTCCTATTTTGTGGAACTTGTCAGTAAACTTACATAGCTCAATTCTTCTGTGCCCATCTTGTAATAGTCTACCTACTTCTTCTACTATGTGAGTACTATATGAATGAGCATATTTTGTCACTTGCCTAAAATTTTGTTAAAGTTCTGGACCATGGTCTATCGACATATCAAATAGCCTGATCAGAGAGGAGGTTCTTTAGCAGTAAGACCTATTTTTAGGGGGGAGATATAATTTGGGAGTAAAAACTGATTTGCTTTACTTTTTAGTACATCACTACAAGTCTGTCTGTCTTTCTGCTTTTCTGTGTGTCTCTGTGTCTGTCTGTCTCTCTGTCTCTCTTTCTCTCTCATTCTAGAAGACCAATCCTGTGATTCAAGTTGATATATTTTGACTTATGATTTCTTTCTCTTTAGGTGCTTATAAGACCCTTTCTATCATTAAAACTCTGAGGATCCTATCAATTTGCACTTCAAACCACTTTAAATTTTTTTCTTGTATAATATTTTGAAATTTGATATACAAATGGCCAATAATCAGGAACTTTAAGAAAATTTTAGGCAAGGAACAAAATGTGTTGAATCATAGTGTTCACATTAACATGAACTATGAATGACTAGATAGACTGTTACAAGATGGGCATGGAAGAATTCAAGACATACATTTAGAATTGGACAGATTCTTCATAATTTTGGAGGAGACCAATAATTCTCAATTTGCCTCACTGTGCTTTGTCCCTCAGAAAAAAAGCATATTCATGTCATATACAAGAATTTCAAAGTTTAATCAGCTATATGTGTGTTGGATTCTTTTCTTTTCTTTCTTTCTTCTCCTTCTTTCCTTCCTCTTTCTTTTTTCTTTCTTTCTTCCTTCTTTCCCTTCTTCCTTTCTTCCTTCCTTCTTCCCTTCCTTTCTTTCCTTCCTCCCTTCCTTCTTCCCTTCCTTTCTTTCCTCCCTCCCTCCCTCCCTTCCTTCCTTCCTTTCTTTCTTTCTCTGGTTCTACCATATAGAGAATATACTTATTTATTGAGCTATTCTACCAGCTGTTTCTATCAGTCTCTTCTCTTTCATGATGTTCATAGATGGCAGCTCTTCCTTTATTTCTCTTATAGATCTACTACTACTATCTCTAACTACTCTGAAGTTTCCCTTACTGATCTAAATATTCTTCTGGATATAGAGTTGTTGTATCTTTCTTTTATTCTAAAAACTTCTTCCTGTTTTTTTTAAACCAAAGGTATTTATTCTTTTGATAGGAGAAGGTTTTATTCATTCTCATTTTTTCTAAGACTTTTTTTTTCTCCCATGAAGTGATTTTCCTTGAGATGATCTCTTTCTTTTTATAACTTGTTCTTGTCATCATTGTCATCATTTCACTTTATTTGAAAATTTAGTTTTTTTCTTTTCAGTGATGAAAAGGAGTTTGGTTTAGTCACAATGACTCAAACATACTACATGAACTCAGTCCTTCTATACAAAATGAAGATATGTGTGGAGTATTAGGATAAAATGAAATTTACACCTGATTGAATGAATAGACCAAAAGAGCATTCATTATTGGAACAGTGTCATTGTGTATGGAGTGATCCAGAGGTACCCTTGGACCAATGTTATTTACCAACTTTTACTAATGATTTAGATTTCAAAAAATCTTGATGAAGTACTTGCCAAATTTCAGTGATGATAGCTGGGTGGCTAACACACTGGATGACAGTCATCATTATTTTAAAATGACATTGTTGAGTCTAATAAGGTGAAATTTTTGTCAGTATAATATATATTCCTTATACTTAAATTCAAAATTTAACTTCACAAATAGAAATTATGAGGTTTGGCTAGATAAAAGTTAGTCCTAAAAATTAGATTTGGAGGTCTTAGTAGTATACAAGTTTCCAAATATAATACCAGAGTAAGATATAGCAGTCAAAAAGTCCAGTGTGGATTTGTTGTAGGTTATATTAGAGGTATGGTGTTCAAAAAGAAGAAATTATTAGTTTTGTCAGTGCTGCCTTAGACAGAACAAAGTAGCAGTGATATGTACGAAATGACATAGAAAAACTGAACAGTTGTTTTAAGAGGAGTGATAAGATGGTGACAGGAGTTATATGCCATGCCAAGTTTGATTGATTGAATTGGGAATATTTGGCCAGCAAAAGAAAAGTATCAGGGAGGAAAGAGGAACATAATAGCTTCTTCCAGCATTTGAAGGTCTATCAAGTAGATGCTAAAGAGTTAAATGACTTATCCAGGGTGATAAAGCCAATATGTTTCAAGAAGACAGGTCCTAACACCGAGGTCAGCCCCTATTCACTTTTCCCTTCTGCCTCTCAGAAATTAAGAGTAATCCTTGTTACTGATCATAATTTTGTGGCCTCTCTAACTTGACTTTACATTCCTTAAGTATATATTTACATGATTGTAGTCATTATGCACTTTAGTTTTTTTGCTCTGTTTGCTTCATTCTACATCAAGGGAAGAGGGTCTATGATCTTGTGAGCTCAGAATGGTTTTTCACATTTAAATGCAAGAAAACTTTCAATCTATCTATCTTTCTATCTATGTATATGTATACATACATGCATATACACATTTTTACACACACATACATATGTTTACACACACACATACACATATTATTGAATCTCAGGACATAGAAAAACAGAAGACACAGGATTTAATCCTCAAGTCATAGCTTGCTAACCCTTGCTCTATATTGCCTTCCAATATTTTTCTGAATTATTTTTATTTTTGCTTCTTTATGGTACAGTAATACCCATTTTATTCATATTATGTAACTTGTTCTGTCATTCTTCAGTATGGGGCACATATTTTGTTTGCAACTATCCACTGTCACATATAATTTTATCATGAATGTTAGTCTTTCCTGTTGTTAATAAATTCCTCTGTATAAAGTCTCTAGGCCAAAGGTTATGAACAATTTAGTTTCTCTAATAAGTTGTTCAGATCCTTAATTCATTTCTTATCTTTCTGTTAAGTTTTCCTGTCTGAAAGTATTACATTGAAGTTTCTAGCTGTCACTATTTTTTTATCTAAATCTTCTAAGTCAGACAGCTTTATCTTTGTGTATTTTGATGCTAGTACGTATATATTGAATATCGATAATTTTTAAAGGAACAATGAGGTGGTGCAGAGGATAAGATCTGGAACTAGATAGTGTAAAAAAGGTCTGAGTTCAAAGTCAGTCTCAGATACTTACTAGCCATGTGACATTAAGTTCAGTTGTTCAGTCACTTCCATTGTGTTCAACTCTTTGGGATCCCATCTATTGTTTTTCTGGTAAAGATAGTGGTGTGGTTTGCCATTTTCTCCTCCAACTCATTTTACAAATGAGGAAACCAAGGCAAACTGGGCTTAATGACTTGCCCAGGCTCCTGCAGCTAGTGTTTGAAGCCAAATTGGACTCAGGTCTTCCTAACTCCAGACCCTGCATCCTGTCCCCTGTGTCATCCAGCTCCCTTATGTAATGCTAAGCAAGTCATTTAACCCCTGTCCACCTCAGTTTCCTCATCTGTAAAATGAGAATAACAACAGCAAATATCTCCCTGGGTGGTTGTGAGGTTTAAATAAGATATTTATTAAGTTCTATGTAAACTTTAAAGTGTTGTACAAATGCTAACAATTCTATTAATATAGAGTTGAAAGAAAGGGATCAGATCTTCTTTGGGGGATCTATAGAATATCACATAATCAGAGAAAGGAATGAATCAGTTGAAATCTGCCACAATGGATATCATTGAGATCACAAATCACAGATCTACTGACACATTTATAATTTCATTTTTGACCCAAGGCATTATTTAGGAGATGATTTTAAATTTCTACTCAGGATTATCTTTATTGATTATGATAATATTATTGATTACCATTTTATTATGTTGTATTTTATTTAAAAAAACATTTATAGAATGCTTTTCTGTACTTTTTTTTTTTTTTTTTACAAAACCCATATGCCTCAGATAAGACCAGGGGTTCTTAATCTGGGGTCTTTGGCACACAAGTGGTCTATGTATACATTTCAGAAAGTCCATGAATTAGGTTTTCAACAAACATTTTAGTAATTATTAAAATATTATTTCTTTGTAATTCTATGCATTTTCTTTTAAACTTGTTGTTCTGCATGAGGATTCATAGTTTCCCCTAGATTGTTAAACACATCCGTGACACAAAGAAAGGCTAAGAACTCCAGTTCTAGATAATTTTGGTAACTCTTTCATACAGTTTGCATAGGTAATTGAGTTGGTCTTTGAAATCTCAGAATAAAATCACTCCTCAAAATGGGTTATATAAGAAAGTACTTTAACTTTAAATATTCATCTACATTAAATGACCCTTTCTTTCTATGTAGCTGCAAAATTGAGCATTTTTCAGAATTCTATTCAGATCTTGCATTGTCAATAATACCTTTTAGCATACTATAATCCCCATGTTTAGCTTTTAATACTTCCTAATTTGAATTCAGCTTTGGCTAATATCATTGTAATTCCTGAGGCTCTGAATGCAACTGAAGTACAGTATATTTAACTGCAATCTCTCATTTTAAATTTGTGAGTATGTTTCTGTCTTGTGTTTGTTTCCTCTAAGGAACATATTGTTTATTTTTTAAAACCACTCTGTACATCAGAGAATTCAAACCATTTGTCTTCAAAGTTATAATTCTGAGTGTTTTCTCCTAATCATAAATACTTTCTTATTTTATATGTTATATCAACAAGGTTAGAAACTAAATAGGACTAATGTTTCCTACTGTATCAGCAATGCAGTATTCACAATGCCTACAGTAACTATAAATATGCTGATATAGTTATTAATCACAAAATAGAACAGGCTCTCTACATAAGAAATATAGATAGTGCATTCATTTAAATACCAGAAGACTGAGTCCCAAAACCAGAAAGTCAAAGCCAACCCAGTCATGATGAAGTTGGCACATGTGGCCAA
>JAQQSV010002881.1:0-20363 GCA_028646515.1 Pseudochirops corinnae | reverse complement strand
CCAGCAGCTCCGGCCCCTGGCAGTTCCTGCCCCAGGCAGTCCTCAGCAGGAGTCCTTAGCAGAGACTCTGGCCCGCTCAAAGCAAAAAGAGTTCGCAGCCGCAGCCACTGCCTCTGACGCCGCTTCCAGTCCGCACCGCACAGACACTAACTTGGTTCCCGCGTTCTCTTGCTCCACCCCTTCCTGCTACATCAGCAAGCTCAAGAGGCATGGAACATCTTCAGATCCTAGTATCGTTACACTCGTAAACCCTGTTATTGAAAGTAGAGTAAACTATGGAAAAGCCTTCCATTCTGCTTTCCATTAATTGATACAGTATATGATCTATGTGTCATCATTTGATTTAAAACAACAACCAGAGGGGAAAACATAAGGAAATATATAGGGGAGAAGGAGTAGACGTGGTTTTATTTGGATAGGGAACTCCCAAGAGAAGAAATTCCTTTTATTAATATCAATATAACCTCCAAAATCTATAGTTCTGGAGAGATGCCTAGAGCATTGAGGGGATCAGTGACTTTTCCAGGATCACACAGCCAGTATTTAAGAAAAGGGAGAGTTAGGTTCATATCTTTCTGGTTTGTAGGTCAGTTCTCTATCTACTAGACCACTGCCCCTCATCAAAGATATATTTACATTTTCAAGATTAATAACTTCTCTTTCCTCTACTGAACGCTTTTGGATAAATTTGAATTCCTAACTTTCTAATTTAGAGTTACAGCATCTACTTTATAAGACAACTAAGTGTCCAGGCAGCTAGGAGATGCAGTGAATGGAGCACCAGCCCTGGAGTCAGGAGGACATGAGTTCAAATTTGGCCTCAAACATTTAACATTTACTACTTTTGTGACCTTGGGCAAGTCACTTAACCCCAACTGCCCTGCCTCCCCCCCTCCAAAAAAAGACAACTAAGTATCTTGTATTAGGGTTAGTAGATTTCCTCCAAGAGGAGTTTATGTATATGCAGACTGGTTCTCCATAAGTTTTTTTTTCCTCTCTATATCAGCAAGAAATATTCGCCTTCACTGAAGGATTTAATTTACTTTGAAAATCAATTTCATTTAACACTGAGTATGATCTCAATATTTAACACTTGTGTTAACTGGAATTAATATACAGTTCTGCTGAAAGCTAAGAATCTGATATCTCCTCTCTCTAACAAGTAAGAGGGTACAAGAAATTCACTGAGGTGTATAAGGCGGTGAAGCTGAGATGCAGATGCTTAAAAATCAATTAACTGACATGTAATACCTGATGCAATGACTGACTTGGAGATTCTGACTTGGCTTTCTTCAAAATAGATTTTCATTGGGCAGTTCGGTAAGACTCAAGGTAGTTGGAGAAATGAAAATACAGAGAGGGATTTCTGGTAATAATACTTCAATCAACAGAGCACTAAATATAGTATGTGCTAGTGTGATTTGGAAATTCAATAAAGCTGGCATCTTCTTAGAGTAAAGCAAACAATTCCTAGATTGTGCTGTGGTCAAGGGAAATTTATTGTTGTTTTGTTTTGTTTTACTGACTCCTGGCTTAGCTGAGACACTGGGGCTGACAGCATCACTGTGCAAAGGCCAGGAGTGGGAGGAAACAATGCCTGGGTCTTGTATTTTGTAGCACTGGTCATGGTGGCTCCATTCAGCAGCGTTTGTTTGGGAAAATGACACTGCTTCTTGGAGCAGGATAGTGTGCTGAGGACAGGTTGGCTTTCTGAAGCTGTGCCACAGAGATAGAGTGACAACGGGTAGCTATTAGATTTCCACATGAGTAAGGCCACTTTCCAATTCTCTCACAAAGAGCTAACAGATCTGATTATAGCGACAGGCTGCCCATCTGCAAGGAGAAATTGGTGGGCACAAGAAAATTGCTAAAACATTTGCAGTCACCCTGCCAGAGGGAGAGAATTCTGTGCACTGTTTTTTCACTCTTTGGGTTTTTTTTTTTCAGGGGGAGGGGCTCAGAATTTCCCAAGGTTGTCATGCCAAGGTGAAAAATGGTAAGATTGATCTTTATTTAGAGAATTCAGTAACTTTCTCTTATCTCAGAACTGTTGGCAGATATCATTCAGTCAAAACCTCTATCATTTAACTCCTGAGTAGAATATAAATCAGGCCTCCTTGAAGAAGAGGTTTGGAAAAGGACTCTATTTTTGGTGCTTTTACATGTTGTAAAGACTAAATGGAGCAATGAGAATAGGGTTGCAAGTGACCTAGCCTACCCATCCCCAATTAGATTAAGACATACTTTAAAATCTGAAAGCAAAGTCAGCCAAAGCCAGAGCAACCATATGATATGTAAATTAAGAACCTGAACTGAGTAGCTGTTGTAGGGTTATCCCATACACTTTGTTGAAAAGGAAATTTCCTCCTTTGTCATCAAAAAGTGTCCAAGAGAAAGAGATCCTAAGATCTGAGAACTAGAATGGGGGTTGTTAACCATCTTAGGGTCATAGACCCCTTTTGCAGCCTGGTGAAGATTATGAACCTCTCTTCTCAGAATGTTTTAAAATGAATAAAATACAGCTAGGTCTCAATTACAACAAATAATGAATCTCGTGCAGTGGTAGCATTATTCAAATTTGCATTATGTATTTCCTTTGAGCTGGAATAAATTATCATTTTTATACTTGAATAGTGTGGATTTAAATATATGTGACCACTTCAAAGGATTTGTTATTCTCATTAATTGGGACCTAGTTGTAAAATACATGGCAATTGCCAAGGAAACAAATTAGATTAAAGATGGGCTTTTTTTTTTCTCTCAATACAAGTTCATAGAGCCCTTTAAATCCATGGAAGAGCTATGGATCCCATATTTAGAACCACTGAACTAGAGATAGAAAGGATATCAGAGACCCTCATTTTATAGAAAATGAAACTGAGACCACAGAAAGTGAAATGACTTACCCAAGATCACTGTGTCAGTTAATAAATATTTATTAAGCAGTAATTGTGCCAGGCACTGTGTTAAGCACTGGGCATACAAATATGAAAAAGAAAAACAGACCCTGCCCTCAAGGAGCTTACAATCTAATGGGGAAAGTCAGTATGCAAAAGGATGTTGCAAACCCAGGGGGTAGGGCATGCCAGGGAAGATACCCAACACTGAAAAATGATGGAAAACTCAGAGAAGTCCCAAAGTAGCACAGCCAAATGAGAAATGAAGAAATATTCGGAGCTGTTCTCCTTCCTTAAACAGAGATTTTGGAATTCACAGTAAAATGCCTCCAACAGAGGTAGTAAATATCAGCAATAGGATTTGAGCTCAGCTCTTCTGAGTCCAGAGTCAATGCTCTTCCTATTGCACTATGCTTGCTCCAAGGTAAAACTAAGCATAAAATCTCAAATAGGGAAGGTGAGAAGCTATCAATCTTTCCCTAGCACTAGTCAAGGAAGAAGATTCTCTGGTTCTACAACCAGGTCCTAGCTCTTTAGAAAGAAGTCAGAGAAAGATAATTGATCAGGTTTCCAAAAATTGAAAGAAATTTGGATGGAGCTGGATTGTAACTTTTTGGACACCTTTTGGAAAAGTATATCCTTTGCTATAGTCAAGTGAATTTTAGAAATTACTAATAGCATCACAGACTGGATTCAAACATAGCTGCTTAAACTCCAAATCTAGCCTTCTTTCCTTTATACTTCACTGCTTCCAGAGGGAGCTGTATGGCTCAGTGGATGGAACACTGGACCTGGAGTCAGGAAGACCTAAGTTCAAATTCGGCCTCAGATACTTATCAGCTGTGCCAGCTTGGTCAAGTCATTGAATTTCCTCAAGTGACTGAAGAAGAAAATGACAAACTTCTCCATTATCTTTACTAAGAAAACCTTATGGACAGCATTGGCATGCTGTGTTCAGTGAGGTCATAAAGAATTAGACATGATTGAACAATAACACATTGCTTCCATCTTTAACAGCATCTAGTTACACTGATCAAATTCTGAATTTTCCTAAGAATATTCTGATCTACAGTTCTAACTCCTAAAGTCACCAAGAAAAGAATGGCCTATGCAAAGAATGATCTTTTTTCTTAGGTCAGCTACAGTTCCCATTCTAAACTAATGTATTGCCGTTATGTTTATAAAGCTATCTTTTTTGAATTGGAGTAGTATGAATCATTCTGGTAGAGACTGATCGTCAGTGAATGGATACAACCAAATTTATGACCTTCATTCCTAAGCTTTTCAAATCTTAACCTTGTTTGATAGGGTGATATTCTAGGGATTTATTATTGTTTATCTAGGACCAGAGCATATTGGTCTAGTGAAGGAACAGTTGTAAAACAAGAGAAAGGAGACATGGGAAAAGATGACAATGAAGGTGAATGATAGCTGCTCCTAAGAAAGAGGGAAATTAGACTTCAGAGGAATGGGAGTTGAAGGGTTGAAGTATACTACCCATTCTGAATAATATCTGTGCAGGAACCATGAGGGAAGATTTGGGGGAGGAGTTTGAGAACTAGAGAATTGGCATAGAAATAGAGTTCAAATCAAACCTCAGATATCTACTATACATGAGACCCAAGGCAAGTCAGTTAAACAGTCTCTGCCTCAGTTTCCTCATTTGTAAAATGGAGTAATTAGGGGACCTACCTCCCAAGCTTCTTATTAGGATAAAATAAGGTAATTATGACTCTGTGCTTAACACAATGCCTGGCACTTAGCAGGCACTGTGTAAATGTTAAAAAAAAAAAAAAGCATAGCTATAGATATTAAGAAAAGGAACCATTGGAGAGAGTGTTTCAAAGAGGGAAAAAAGTAACCATGGACTTTAGAAGAATGTAAATCTTATGAAAGTTGTGGAATGCTCAGGCATATTTAGTATACTTCAATAGTTTCTTTGCCCAGGGGGAATGCATTCACAAGAATAAACAGTTTTAAACAATATTCCCCATTTGGTCTAGTTGAGTTCAAGATCATCTAAGGTTTCAACTGGAAGTAGTGATTAAAACAATCATTCTGAAAACAAGGAAAGGATTCATCTAAATTCTCTGTTTCTAGGAGCTTATTGTATGGGGTGGATAAGGAAGGGCCTGAGAAACTTAGTGATTTACTAGAACACCTGAGAAAATATTTAAATGTGGAAATAGTCCAGTAAAATCTAAAGTTTCAAATGGTGAAAATGGGGAATCACAATCTACCTTAGATAGTTAATGTATGAAGTAGAACCTTGTCCTTGAATAAGGGAGAGTGTTGCCTTGGGAGTCATTATATGGTCATTTAAAAGTCTATCTGATATATACTGCAGGGTTTGAAGCTTTTATAACCAGAGTAATGAGAGGAAACAGTATATTGCAGGATGGTTAGTGTGGCTAGCTCTTAGAGTAGGTCACCAGAGGTACTAGCAGAAAATTGGAAGAAAGGAATGATTGAAAGTGAAAAAAGAAGAAGTGAGATCAAGACCAAGATAGATGGCAGTAAACCAATTTAAGCAAAAAGCTAAAGCTTTCATAATGGACTAAAAAGTGATCTTAACCTGGAGTCTATGAACTAAAAAAAAAAAAGATATTTCAATATGTTTTGATGTCCTTGGTAACGCTGTATATTTGATTTTATAATTTTAACAACCTTCAGAGAAGGTAAACATAGGCTTTACCAGACTACCAAAGAGGTCTCCAATACTAAAAAAAAATTTAGGAAATCATGAACTAGATGAAGGACATGTACTAACTAAAAGCAGAGGAGAGAGATTGCAGGATACAAAGCATTCACTGCTGAAGATCAAGGAAAAGAAAGGAATATACTTTTATTAAGAGTCTACTATATGCAGATACTGTGCTAAGTGCTTTAAAAATATTACCTCATTTGATTCACTTAACCTGTGAAGCAGATGCTATCATTATACTTCTTTTACATTTAAGGAAACTGAGGCAGAGAAAAGTTAAATGACTGGCCTAAGGTCATAAAGCTCATAAGTATCTGACACTAGATTTGAACCTGAATTTTCCTGATTCCATACCCAGGGTTCTATTCACTATGCCACCTAGCTTCATTATTACATGTTACATAATTATGTACTACATAATATTATATGTTATCTTATTGTGTGTTCATCATGTCCAACTCTTCATGACTCCATTTGGGGTTTTCTTGGCAAAGATACTAGCAAAGTTTGCCATTTCCTTCTCCATTATGATCATATATATCTCTTCCATACATATATCACAGGGTAGGAAAAACATCAGGACATCAAGAAGAACAGGAGACATAAGAACATTTTCTTATGAGCTGCTACATCCAGTGCAGCCGGGTCCTGGAAGTGAAATCTAGAAGACGACAGGAGAGCATGTGGAAAAGAAAGGAGATGAGCCCCCAAGCTTAGATTAGCATAGCCTGGGCAGACTCTAGAGTGAGCAACTGCTCTGAATCCCTCCAACAAACTGTGTTTTATTGAGGTTACTGATTACATGGCAACACTCCAAAGTTGTACAGATCATAGCAACACTTCAAGGTTATACAAAACATAAGCAGAGATAATGAAAAATATGTAAAGATTACATAGGTACGTAATGTTTAACTTTTTGGGCCTTTGTGCTATCTTCATGATAAAGTGTCTTATGGAATTTGGTCAAGAAATTTTCCCTGTCCAGCTACATTCCCATAGAAACATATGACTTCATGGTCGTGTCTCTACTTTTGCAGAGGACGTGTTTCCTCACATACAACTTTTACTGTTCATGAATTTAGTGGGGTCAAGCAATGGTCATCTGGTTTCCTGCAATGAGCTAACATTAAAGTTTGAACAATTGGTGAAGTGTTTTACTGACAGTCATACAATCATAGAATTTTGGAGCCTGGAAGAGAAAAGGCAAAAGAAGAGAGTAAACATTGATGTGGCACCTACTATGTGCTCAAGCACTGTGCTAAGCATTCTACAAATAGTAAAGCAGGAATTAGGTGCTATTATTATCCCTATTTTATATTTGAGGAAGCTGGGCCAAGCAAAGGTTAAGTCACTTGCCCATGGTCATACAACTAGTAATTATCTAAGCCTGGATTTGAACTCTGGTCTTCCTGAATTCAGACCCAGTATTCCATCCATTAAGTAACCTAGCTGCCTCATTGAAGAAGAGACTTTAGTGGCTACGTAGTCTAACCCACACTCAAAAGGAATTCCCATTATAACATACCCACCAAGAAAGTCATCTAGTATCTTCAGGAAAACATACAATAAGGAAGAACCTAATAACCCTTCCCAAGATAGCCCATCCCAGCTGGAGCCCTAATTATTAGACAGAATTTTCTAACATTTAGCCTAAATCTGCCTCTTTGAAACTATGACTCTACTCTTGAAGAAGCTGCCAGAGTAAAGAACATCATAGAATCACAGATTTAGAGCTATGATGGATATTGGAAGACATTAAATATTCCTTCACTCTTCATTTCACAATTAGTGAAACTCAAGTACAGAGGTTAATTGATTTTCTCAAAACAAACCTTTTAGCTCTTTGTAAAGGTTTTGAAGTGCTTTACATATCTTGTCTCATTTGATCCGGGATCCAGGGAAAGGTGACATAAGTAAACCTCTGGGGACAGAGTCTTGTTTGGATCCCTACAAAGACAGCTTAATTGATCCTTTACCAAGAGAATTTCTCTGGAGTATCCTAACAGTGGTGCTGCCAAAGAGACAAGAAGAAAAGTATAAGAAAAAAGTCTTTCCTAGAAGGAAAAGCTGCATGTCTCCAAACATGTATGGACACTAGAGCAAGAGACTGAATAAATAGTGTGGGGATTAGACAAAGCAAAGTGCACTTAAGTACAGTGTTAATACAGGCTCCATTTGCGATAACCAATGGTTCCACATATGGATGGTATTGGGGTGGCTGATGGAGGTCCTGTGTTTCTCTGTTGACTGTCAGGTCAAAATTAGCAATAAACAGCAGAGAATTGATGCATACTTTGTTGCATCTAAGCTTCAGAGGCTGCATTGTGTGTGCAATCTTCTGCAAAGAGAAAATCATGCACCAACACTCCCTCCACTTTGTTCTTAGCTTGTAGCCTTTTCAAGTTGAAGAATTTACCATCAGTACTGTAGCTGACCTTGATGCCATGTTTGTCCTCATTGAAGGTATTTGCAAACATGGCTGAAAACATCATGCTAAAAACACGGGAGCAAGCACACAGCCTTGTTTCACTCCATTGGTGACTAGCAAAGTGTGAGAGCATTGTCCACTATCCAGAACCCAGGCAAGGATGCAATCATGAAATTGACATGTAATGCTGATGAATTTCTCTGGGAAACCAATTTTTGACATAATTTCCCATAAGCCCTCATGACTGACAGTATCAAAGACCTTGGTCAGATCTACATTGTATACAGATGTTGGTTCTACTCCTGGAATTTCTCCTGGAGTTGTCAGACAGCAAACACCATATCAACTATTCCTTGGCCCTTTCTGAAGTAACATTGGCTCACAGGTAGATGATCATCTTCCAGGTGAAGGATCAGTCTATTAAGGAAAACTCTGGCAAGAATCTTACCAGCAATGACTAAGAGAGAGACCCCACTGTAATTGTCATGGAAAAAATTATTTCCTTTTCCTTTATAGAGATGGACAATGGAGGCATCCTTAAACTCCTGAGGGATAATCTCCTCTTGCCATATAACTTGGAAAATTTCAGTTTTTGCATGTGCAATGGACACCATACCTTGTAAATCTCAGCTGGAATAGAATCAGCACCATGTGCTTTGCCAAACAAAAGGAGCCTGATGGCATTCAAAGCTTCTTCTTTAGTTGGAACTTCAGCTAGGGAAAGATTGACTTCAACCTGAGGTAAACAGTCAATGGTCTCAACATTGATTGATGATGGTCTGTTGCTAACACTATGGAAGTGTTCAACCCATCTCTCAAGGAACACATACTTATCACTAATCAATGTCTTTTCAATGAGCACTGAGTAGTGGATATGTACCATAGGTTTTTGGTCCATGAATAGCCTTCAGGGCATTATAAAAGCACTTTGGATTGTTACTATCACCATAAAACTGAATTTCATCTGCCTTCTTAGGGAGCCAAGAATCCTGCATCTCTCTAGACTTAGTTTGCACTTTACTTTTAATGGAATTAAATACTTCTTTTTTAGAGATAGATGAACTATACTTCTGGCAAACCATGTGGAGTTCTCATCTTTCATTTAGCAGCTTCTGAATATCCTCATCATTTTTGTCAAATCAGTCTTGGAGTTTGCAAGTGTTCAGACCCAGATGAACAAGTGCAGTACTCTACACTAAATCTCTGAAAACTGTCCACTCCTTTTCTGCTCCGCTATTGTCAGTTGTGTGATGGCTCAACTTTACCTCCAAGTTAGCAACAAATTGTTCCTTCTCAGAGAACAGTTCTAATCTATTGACATTAATTCTTCTGGTAGTCATTTTGTCTTGGGGACTGTTTTTTTAGAAGTCCTTGGGGACTTTGAAAACAAAGAATCATCTACTCAGCAAAACTGAGAATAATGCTACAGGGGAAAATGTGGTCATTCAACAAAATAGAGGCTTTTCAAGCATTCTTGATGAAAAAACCAGAGCTGAACAGAAAATTTGACTTTCAAATACAAGAAGCAAGGGAAGCATGAGAATATAAACAAGAAGAAGAAATCATAAGGAATTAAAGTTGAGCTATTTACATTCCTACATGGAAAAATGATCATTGTAACACATAAGACTTTTCTCAGTATGAGGATAGTGGAAGGGAATATAGTTTAAAAATAAAGTTTAAAAAACCACTTTTTTTTTATTTTTTAAAATGTATATTTATTTATTTATTTTTAGTTTTTAACATTCATTTCCAAAAGATTTTGAGTTATAAGTTTTTCTCCCTGTCTTTCCCCTACTTACCACCCCAGAATAGCAAGTCTACTGAATACCCCTTCCCCCAATGTCTGCTCTCTTATATTCTCCCCTATCACCCCTCCTTACCTTCTAGTAGGAAAAGATGGATTTCTATACATCAGTGCCTGTGTATCTTACATCCCAGTTGCATGTAAAAAAAAAATTACAAAAATTTTGTTTTTAAAACTTTTAGTTCCAGATTTTTTCCCTTCTTTCCTTCTCACTCACCCCCACTGGACAGATAAGCAATTCAATATAGTTTGTACATGTGTAGTTAACCAAATCATTTCCAGAGTTGTTATATTGTGAAAAACTAACTATATTTCCCTCCATCCTATCTTGCCCCCCACATGTTCTATTTTCTCCTTTGACCCTATCCTTTTTCAAAAACTTTTGCTTCTAATTACCCTCTGCCCCAATCTGCCCTCCCTTCTATCATCCCCCCTTTTATCCCCTACCCCCTCGTTTTCCTATAGAGTTTCGAATGAGTATGTCATTCCCCGCTTAAGCCAAATTCAATGAAGATAAGGTTGACCCATTTGCTTTCACCTAACTGCTCTTCCCTTCCATTGTAACAGTGTTCTCTTGCATCTTTTATATGAGAAAATTTACCAAAATCTATCTCTCCCTTCCTCTTTCTCCCAATAAATTTCTCTCTTACCCATTAATTTTATTTTTTAGATATCATCCATTCATATTCAACTCATCCTGTGACCTGTCTGTGTATACATATGCCCCTACTCTCATATATATACCTTCTAATACATATATATGTATGTATGTATATACATACATATATATGTATATGTATATACATATGCATAAGCATATATATAAGTACATCTATATTCCCTTCCACTATCCTCATACTGAGAAAAGTCTTATGTGTTACAATGATCATTTTTCCATGTAGGAATGTAAATAGCTCAACTTTAATTCCTTATGATTTCTTCTTCTTGTTTATATTCTCATGCTTCCCTTGCTTCTTGTATTTGAAAGTCAAATTTTCTGTTCAGCTCTGGTTTTTTCATCAAGAATGCTTGAAAAGCCTCTATTTTGTTGAATGACCACATTTTCCCCTGTAGCATTATTCTCAGTTTTGCTGAGTAGATGATTCTTTGTTTTCAAAGTCCCCAAGGACTTCTAAAAAAACAGTCCCCAAGACAAAATGACTACCAGAAGAATTAATGTCAATAGATTAGAACTGTTCTCTGAGAAGGAACAATTTGTTGCTAACTTGGAGGTAAAGTTGAGCCATCACACAACTGACAATAGCGGAGCAGAAAAGGAGTGGACAGTTTTCAGAGATTTAGTGTAGAGTACTGCACTTGTTCATCTGGGTCTGAACACTTGCAAACTCCAAGACTGATTTGACAAAAATGATGAGGATATTCAGAAGCTGCTAAATGAAAGATGAGAACTCCACATGGTTTGCCAGAAGTATAGTTCATCTATCTCTAAAAAAGAAGTATTTAATTCCATTAAAAGTAAAGTGCAAACTAAGTCTAGAGAGATGCAGGATTCTTGGCTCCCTAAGAAGGCAGATGAAATTCAGTTTTATGGTGATAGTAACAATCCAAAGTGCTTTTATAATGCCCTGAAGGCTATTCATGGACCAAAAACCTATGGTACATATCCACTACTCAGTGCTCATTGAAAAGACATTGATTAGTGATAAGTATGTGTTCCTTGAGAGATGGGTTGAACACTTCCATAGTGTTAGCAACAGACCATCATCAATCAATGTTGAGACCATTGACTGTTTACCTCAGGTTGAAGTCAATCTTTCCCTAGCTGAAGTTCCAACTAAAGAAGAAGCTTTGAATGCCATCAGGCTCCTTTTGTTTGGCAAAGCACATGGTGCTGATTCTATTCCAGCTGAGATTTACAAGGTATGGTGTCCATTGCACATGCAAAAACTGAAATTTTCCAAGTTATATGGCAAGAGGAGATTATCCCTCAGGAGTTTAAGGATGCCTCCATTGTCCATCTCTATAAAGGAAAAGGAAATAATTTTTTCCATGACAATTACAGTGGGGTCTCTCTCTTAGTCATTGCTGGTAAGATTCTTGCCAGAGTTTTCCTTAATAGACTGATCCTTCACCTGGAAGATGATCATCTACCTGTGAGCCAATGTTACTTCAGAAAGGGCCAAGGAATAGTTGATATGGTGTTTGCTGTCTGACAACTCCAGGAGAAATTCCAGGAGTAGAACCAACATCTGTATACAATGTAGATCTGACCAAGGTCTTTGATACTGTCAGTCATGAGGGCTTATGGGAAATTATGTCAAAAATTGGTTTCCCAGAGAAATTCATCAGCATTACATGTCAATTTCATGATTGCATCCTTGCCTGGGTTCTGGATAGTGGACAATGCTCTCACACTTTGCTAGTCACCAATGGAGTGAAACAAGGCTGTGTGCTTGCTCCCGTGTTTTTAGCATGATGTTTTCAGCCATGTTTGCAAATACCTTCAATGAGGACAAACATGGCATCAAGGTCAGCTACAGTACTGATGGTAAATTCTTCAACTTGAAAAGGCTACAAGCTAAGAACAAAGTGGAGGGAGTGTTGGTGCATGATTTTCTCTTTGCAGAAGATTGCACACACAATGCAGCCTCTGAAGCTTAGATGCAACAAAGTATGCATCAATTCTCTGCTGTTTATTGCTAATTTTGACCTGACAGTCAACAGAGAAACACAGGACCTCCATCAGCCACCCCAATACCATCCATATGTGGAACCATTGGTTATCGCAAATGGAGCCTGTATTAACACTGTACTTAAGTGCACTTTGCTTTGTCTAATCCCCACACTATTTATTCAGTCTCTTGCTCTAGTGTCCATACATGTTTGGAGACATGCAGCTTTTCCTTCTAGGAAAGACTTTTTTCTTATACTTTTCTTCTTGTCTCTTTGGCAGCACCACTGTTAGGATACTCCAGAGAAATTCTCTTGGTAAAGGATCAATTAAGCTGTCTTTGTAGGGATCCAAACAAGACTCTGTCCCCAGAGGTTTACTTATGTCACCTTTCCCTGGATCCCGGATCAAATGAGACAAGATATGTAAAGCACTTCAAAACCTTTACAAAGAGCTAAAAGGTTTGTTTTGAGAAAATCAATTAACCTCTGTACTTGAGTTTCACTAATTGTGAAATGAAGAGTGAAGGAATATTTAATGTCTTCCAATATCCATCATAGCTCTAAATCTGTGATTCTATGATGTTCTTTACTCTGGCAGCTTCTTCAAGAGTAGAGTCATAGTTTCAAAGAGGCAGATTTAGGCTAAATGTTAGAAAATTCTGTCTAATAATTAGGGCTCCAGCTGGGATGGGCTATCTTGGGAAGGGTTATTAGGTTCTTCCTTATTGTATGTTTTCCTGAAGATACTAGATGACTTTCTTGGTGGGTATGTTATAATGGGAATTCCTTTTGAGTGTGGGTTAGACTACGTAGCCACTAAAGTCTCTTCTTCAATGAGGCAGCTAGGTTACTTAATGGATGGAATACTGGGTCTGAATTCAGGAAGACCAGAGTTCAAATCCAGGCTTAGATAATTACTAGTTGTATGACCATGGGCAAGTGACTTAACCTTTGCTTGGCCCAGCTTCCTCAAATATAAAATAGGGATAATAATAGCACCTAATTCCTGCTTTACTATTTGTAGAATGCTTAGCACAGTGCTTGAGCACATAGTAGGTGCCACATCAATGTTTACTCTCTTCTTTTGCCTTTTCTCTTCCAGGCTCCAAAATTCTATGATTGTATGACTGTCAGTAAAACACTTCACCAATTGTTCAAACTTTAATGTTAGCTCATTGCAGGAAACCAGATGACCATTGCTTGACCCCACTAAATTCATGAACAGTAAAAGTTGTATGTGAGGAAACACGTCCTCTGCAAAAGTAGAGACACGACCATGAAGTCATATGTTTCTATGGGAATGTAGCTGGACAGGGAAAATTTCTTGACCAAATTCCATAAGACACTTTATCATGAAGATAGCACAAAGGCCCAAAAAGTTAAACATTACGTACCTATGTAATCTTTACATATTTTTCATTATCTCTGCTTATGTTTTGTATAACCTTGAAGTGTTGCTATGATCTGTACAACTTTGGAGTGTTGCCATGTAATCAGTAACCTCAATAAAACACAGTTTGTTGGAGGGATTCAGAGCAGTTGCTCACTCTAGAGTCTGCCCAGGCTATGCTAATCTAAGCTTGGGGGCTCATCTCCTTTCTTTTCCACATGCTCTCCTGTCGTCTTCTAGATTTCACTTCCAGGACCCGGCTGCACTGGATGTAGCAGCTCATAAGAAAATGTTCTTATGTCTCCTGTTCTTCTTGATGTCCTGATGTTTTTCCTACCCTGTGATATATGTATGGAAGAGATATATATGATCATAATGGAGAAGGAAATGGCAAACTTTGCTAGTATCTTTGCCAAGAAAACCCCAAATGGAGTCATGAAGAGTTGGACATGATGAACACACAATAAGATAACATATAATATTATGTAGTACATAATTATGTAACATGTAATAATGAAGCTAGGTGGCATAGTGAATAGAACCCTGGGTATGGAATCAGGAAAATTCAGGTTCAAATCTAGTGTCAGATACTTATGAGCTTTATGACCTTAGGCCAGTCATTTAACTTTTCTCTGCCTCAGTTTCCTTAAATGTAAAAGAAGTATAATGATAGCATCTGCTTCACAGGTTAAGTGAATCAAATGAGGTAATATTTTTAAAGCACTTAGCACAGTATCTGCATATAGTAGACTCTTAATAAAAGTATATTCCTTTCTTTTCCTTGATCTTCAGCAGTGAATGCTTTGTATCCTGCAATCTCTCTCCTCTGCTTTTAGTTAGTACATGTCCTTCATCTAGTTCATGATTTCCTAAATTTTTTTTTAGTATTGGAGACCTCTTTGGTAGTCTGGTAAAGCCTATGTTTACCTTCTCTGAAGGTTGTTAAAATTATAAAATCAAATATACAGCGTTACCAAGGACATCAAAACATATTGAAATATCTTTTTTTTTTTTAGTTCATAGACTCCAGGTTAAGATCACTTTTTAGTCCATTATGAAAGCTTTAGCTTTTTGCTTAAATTGGTTTACTGCCATCTATCTTGGTCTTGATCTCACTTCTTCTTTTTTCACTTTCAATCATTCCTTTCTTCCAATTTTCTGCTAGTACCTCTGGTGACCTACTCTAAGAGCTAGCCACACTAACCATCCTGCAATATACTGTTTCCTCTCATTACTCTGGTTATAAAAGCTTCAAACCCTGCAGTATATATCAGATAGACTTTTAAATGACCATATAATGACTCCCAAGGCAACACTCTCCCTTATTCAAGGACAAGGTTCTACTTCATACATTAACTATCTAAGGTAGATTGTGATTCCCCATTTTCACCATTTGAAACTTTAGATTTTACTGGACTATTTCCACATTTAAATATTTTCTCAGGTGTTCTAGTAAATCACTAAGTTTCTCAGGCCCTTCCTTATCCACCCCATACAATAAGCTCCTAGAAACAGAGAATTTAGATGAATCCTTTCCTTGTTTTCAGAATGATTGTTTTAATCACTACTTCCAGTTGAAACCTTAGATGATCTTGAACTCAACTAGACCAAATGGGGAATATTGTTTAAAACTGTTTATTCTTGTGAATGCATTCCCCCTGGGCAAAGAAACTATTGAAGTATACTAAATATGCCTGAGCATTCCACAACTTTCATAAGATTTACATTCTTCTAAAGTCCATGGTTACTTTTTTCCCTCTTTGAAACACTCTCTCCAATGGTTCCTTTTCTTAATATCTATAGCTATGCTTTTTTTTTTTTTTTAACATTTACACAGTGCCTGCTAAGTGCCAGGCATTGTGTTAAGCACAGAGTCATAATTACCTTATTTTATCCTAATAAGAAGCTTGGGAGGTAGGTCCCCTAATTACCCCATTTTACAAATGAGGAAACTGAGGCAGAGACTGTTTAACTGACTTGCCTTGGGTCTCATGTATAGTAGATATCTGAGGTTTGATTTGAACTCTATTTCTATGCCAATTCTCTAGTTCTCAAACTCCTCCCCCAAATCTTCCCTCATGGTTCCTGCACAGATATTATTCAGAATGGGTAGTATACTTCAACCCTTCAACTCCCATTCCTCTGAAGTCTAATTTCCCTCTTTCTTAGGAGCAGCTATCATTCACCTTCATTGTCATCTTTTCCCATGTCTCCTTTCTCTTGTTTTACAACTGTTCCTTCACTAGACCAATATGCTCTGGTCCTAGATAAACAATAATAAATCCCTAGAATATCACCCTATCAAACAAGGTTAAGATTTGAAAAGCTTAGGAATGAAGGTCATAAATTTGGTTGTATCCATTCACTGACGATCAGTCTCTACCAGAATGATTCATACTACTCCAATTCAAAAAAGATAGCTTTATAAACATAACGGCAATACATTAGTTTAGAATGGGAACTGTAGCTGACCTAAGAAAAAAGATCATTCTTTGCATAGGCCATTCTTTTCTTGGTGACTTTAGGAGTTAGAACTGTAGATCAGAATATTCTTAGGAAAATTCAGAATTTGATCAGTGTAACTAGATGCTGTTAAAGATGGAAGCAATGTGTTATTGTTCAATCATGTCTAATTCTTTATGACCTCACTGAACACAGCATGCCAATGCTGTCCATAAGGTTTTCTTAGTAAAGATAATGGAGAAGTTTGTCATTTTCTTCTTCAGTCACTTGAGGAAATTCAATGACTTGACCAAGCTGGCACAGCTGATAAGTATCTGAGGCCGAATTTGAACTTAGGTCTTCCTGACTCCAGGTCCAGTGTTCCATCCACTGAGCCATACAGCTCCCTCTGGAAGCAGTGAAGTATAAAGGAAAGAAGGCTAGATTTGGAGTTTAAGCAGCTATGTTTGAATCCAGTCTGTGATGCTATTAGTAATTTCTAAAATTCACTTGACTATAGCAAAGGATATACTTTTCCAAAAGGTGTCCAAAAAGTTACAATCCAGCTCCATCCAAATTTCTTTCAATTTTTGGAAACCTGATCAATTATCTTTCTCTGACTTCTTTCTAAAGAGCTAGGACCTGGTTGTAGAACCAGAGAATCTTCTTCCTTGACTAGTGCTAGGGAAAGATTGATAGCTTCTCACCTTCCCTATTTGAGATTTTATGCTTAGTTTTACCTTGGAGCAAGCATAGTGCAATAGGAAGAGCATTGACTCTGGACTCAGAAGAGCTGAGCTCAAATCCTATTGCTGATATTTACTACCTCTGTTGGAGGCATTTTACTGTGAATTCCAAAATCTCTGTTTAAGGAAGGAGAACAGCTCCGAATATTTCTTCATTTCTCATTTGGCTGTGCTACTTTGGGACTTCTCTGAGTTTTCCATCATTTTTCAGTGTTGGGTATCTTCCCTGGCATGCCCTACCCCCTGGGTTTGCAACATCCTTTTGCATACTGACTTTCCCCATTAGATTGTAAGCTCCTTGAGGGCAGGGTCTGTTTTTCTTTTTCATATTTGTATGCCCAGTGCTTAACACAGTGCCTGGCACAATTACTGCTTAATAAATATTTATTAACTGACACAGTGATCTTGGGTAAGTCATTTCACTTTCTGTGGTCTCAGTTTCATTTTCTATAAAATGAGGGTCTCTGATATCCTTTCTATCTCTAGTTCAGTGGTTCTAAATATGGGATCCATAGCTCTTCCATGGATTTAAAGGGCTCTATGAACTTGTATTGAGAGAAAAAAAAAAGCCCATCTTTAATCTAATTTGTTTCCTTGGCAATTGCCATGTATTTTACAACTAGGTCCCAATTAATGAGAATAACAAATCCTTTGAAGTGGTCACATATATTTAAATCCACACTATTCAAGTATAAAAATGATAATTTATTCCAGCTCAAAGGAAATACATAATGCAAATTTGAATAATGCTACCACTGCACGAGATTCATTATTTGTTGTAATTGAGACCTAGCTGTATTTTATTCATTTTAAAACATTCTGAGAAGAGAGGTTCATAATCTTCACCAGGCTGCAAAAGGGGTCTATGACCCTAAGATGGTTAACAACCCCCATTCTAGTTCTCAGATCTTAGGATCTCTTTCTCTTGGACACTTTTTGATGACAAAGGAGGAAATTTCCTTTTCAACAAAGTGTATGGGATAACCCTACAACAGCTACTCAGTTCAGGTTCTTAATTTACATATCATATGGTTGCTCTGGCTTTGGCTGACTTTGCTTTCAGATTTTAAAGTATGTCTTAATCTAATTGGGGATGGGTAGGCTAGGTCACTTGCAACCCTATTCTCATTGCTCCATTTAGTCTTTACAACATGTAAAAGCACCAAAAATAGAGTCCTTTTCCAAACCTCTTCTTCAAGGAGGCCTGATTTATATTCTACTCAGGAGTTAAATGATAGAGGTTTTGACTGAATGATATCTGCCAACAGTTCTGAGATAAGAGAAAGTTACTGAATTCTCTAAATAAAGATCAATCTTACCATTTTTCACCTTGGCATGACAACCTTGGGAAATTCTGAGCCCCTCCCCCTGAAAAAAAAAAACCCAAAGAGTGAAAAAACAGTGCACAGAATTCTCTCCCTCTGGCAGGGTGACTGCAAATGTTTTAGCAATTTTCTTGTGCCCACCAATTTCTCCTTGCAGATGGGCAGCCTGTCGCTATAATCAGATCTGTTAGCTCTTTGTGAGAGAATTGGAAAGTGGCCTTACTCATGTGGAAATCTAATAGCTACCCGTTGTCACTCTATCTCTGTGGCACAGCTTCAGAAAGCCAACCTGTCCTCAGCACACTATCCTGCTCCAAGAAGCAGTGTCATTTTCCCAAACAAACGCTGCTGAATGGAGCCACCATGACCAGTGCTACAAAATACAAGACCCAGGCATTGTTTCCTCCCACTCCTGGCCTTTGCACAGTGATGCTGTCAGCCCCAGTGTCTCAGCTAAGCCAGGAGTCAGTAAAACAAAACAAAACAACAATAAATTTCCCTTGACCACAGCACAATCTAGGAATTGTTTGCTTTACTCTAAGAAGATGCCAGCTTTATTGAATTTCCAAATCACACTAGCACATACTATATTTAGTGCTCTGTTGATTGAAGTATTATTACCAGAAATCCCTCTCTGTATTTTCATTTCTCCAACTACCTTGAGTCTTACCGAACTGCCCAATGAAAATCTATTTTGAAGAAAGCCAAGTCAGAATCTCCAAGTCAGTCATTGCATCAGGTATTACATGTCAGTTAATTGATTTTTAAGCATCTGCATCTCAGCTTCACCGCCTTATACACCTCAGTGAATTTCTTGTACCCTCTTACTTGTTAGAGAGAGGAGATATCAGATTCTTAGCTTTCAGCAGAACTGTATATTAATTCCAGTTAACACAAGTGTTAAATATTGAGATCATACTCAGTGTTAAATGAAATTGATTTTCAAAGTAAATTAAATCCTTCAGTGAAGGCGAATATTTCTTGCTGATATAGAGAGGAAAAAAAAACTTATGGAGAACCAGTCTGCATATACATAAACTCCTCTTGGAGGAAATCTACTAACCCTAATACAAGATACTTAGTTGTCTTTTTTTGGAGGGGGGGAGGCAGGGCAGTTGGGGTTAAGTGACTTGCCCAAGGTCACAAAAGTAGTAAATGTTAAATGTTTGAGGCCAAATTTGAACTCATGTCCTCCTGACTCCAGGGCTGGTGCTCCATTCACTGCATCTCCTAGCTGCCTGGACACTTAGTTGTCTTATAAAGTAGATGCTGTAACTCTAAATTAGAAAGTTAGGAATTCAAATTTATCCAAAAGCGTTCAGTAGAGGAAAGAGAAGTTATTAATCTTGAAAATGTAAATATATCTTTGATGAGGGGCAGTGGTCTAGTAGATAGAGAACTGACCTACAAACCAGAAAGATATGAACCTAACTCTCCCTTTTCTTAAATACTGGCTGTGTGATCCTGGAAAAGTCACTGATCCCCTCAATGCTCTAGGCATCTCTCCAGAACTATAGATTTTGGAGGTTATATTGATATTAATAAAAGGAATTTCTTCTCTTGGGAGTTCCCTATCCAAATAAAACCACGTCTACTCCTTCTCCCCTATATATTTCCTTATGTTTTCCCCTCTGGTTGTTGTTTTAAATCAAATGATGACACATAGATCATATACTGTATCAATTAATGGAAAGCAGAATGGAAGGCTTTTCCATAGTTTACTCTACTTTCAATAACAGGGTTTACGAGTGTAACGATACTAGGATCTGAAGATGTTCCATGCCTCTTGAGCTTGCTGATGTAGCAGGAAGGGGTGGAGCAAGAGAACGCGGGAACCAAGTTAGTGTCTGTGCGGTGCGGACTGGAAGCGGCGTCAGAGGCAGTGGCTGCGGCTGCGAACTCTTTTTGCTTTGAGCGGGCCAGAGTCTCTGCTAAGGACTCCTGCTGAGGACTGCCTGGGGCAGGAACTGCCAGGGGCCGGAGCTGCTGG